>LFZO01000195.1:0-58995 GCA_001578225.1 Pseudocercospora musae | reverse complement strand
GCTCTAATTAGGGGCCTACTATTTCTCTTAGCTCTAATTAGGGGCCTACTATTTATTATTTTGTTCTTTTTCTTCTAGATCTATTATTACCTAATATTAGTTAATGTCCTTTAGTAGTAGAGGTAGTTAGACCTACAATAGTTTAATATCCCGGTTCTCCTTCCTTAGTCTACTAACTAGGTTCCTTCCTAGAGCTTAGCTTAGCTAGTTAAGTCTAGGAACATTTAATGTTATATCCCCTCCTTTCTTATTCTTAAACTAGATAGCATTATTGTAAGCCCTTATAGCTTTTATATTAGGTTCCTAGAATAGCTATATCTTTAATATATTAAGCATATACCTAATAAAAACGGTATCTTTGCCTCTATTTATTAGCTTATCTAATCTCATCCTAGCCGGCTAAGATTTAGCGTCTATATACATAACTGCTTTGTATCCCTAGACCCTAAAGTGTAATATAGAAGGTCTCTTTCTAGTAAAAGCTTCATCGGGTAAAACTTTGAATCTATCTATATCTAGCCTATTTAGGAGGGCATTTCTTATAATAGTATAGATAGCTAATACTTCTAGCTAGAATTTAACTAGTATGTTTAAATCTTCTAGCATTACCCTAACATATTCCTTAGATATCTAGATTAACCTTTCTATAACTCTATTTTAGATTGAGTTATATACTTTAGTTATATAATAGGAGATTCTAGATTCTTTCTCCTACTACTTAAGTAATATAAGTAATTCTCTTGCTCTATTACTCTTTACTACCTAAAGCTAATTCCCTAATTATAATTTAGCTTTTCTTCTCTATCCCTATAATACATTTACTACATCTTCTCTTAATTTTAATAGGAATACCTACTTCTTTCTTAAAAAGTTGTCGACAATCTTAAGCTACTATTTGAAACCTAGCCTTAAGATAGGTAATAGTCTATAGATATTAATTGAGATAAGGGAAAGCCTAGCTAGCTTTCTCTTAGTCTCCTTACCTCTATGTTTTTTCATTTTAGCTAGAGAATATACCTTATAGAGCTAATGCTTTGTAGGGATAGGAATTTTGTCCTTTAGGTTAGTTACTTTATAAAGGTCTTTTAGTACTCCTTCTCTAAAGTATCTAACTCTTCTATACCATAGCTCCTACTAATCCTAGTCGGTCTAGGCTATAAGTATATAGGCATTATTATTTATTGAGTCTTAGGGGATATATATATATACGAGTTTATCTAGGTCTTAGCTAATTTCCTTAATGAATGGCACTCCTCCTAAAAGCCTTGTCTAGATAACTAGCTTTCTATTAAGTAAGTAAAGTGTGAATTTTAGTAGTTAAATACTAAACTGCTTATTAAACTAGTTCTAAGAAACAAGATTAACTCTAAGCCTAGGTATAAAGAGAATACCTTTTAATACAATCTATTTACCTTTCCTTCTATCTATAACTTACTCCTAATATGTATAGCTATTAAGTAGCTATCCCTAACCTTAATCTACTTTTTCCTCTTAAGAGGCTTTAGGTCTCTAAAGAGTAATTCTTGGTTAGTTATATAGATAGAAGTATAGGAGTTAAGTAGCTACTTAGATAGCTTATACTTGCCTTTTGCTTTAATAGTTAAATAAGCTACCTTATTAATATCTTCTTCCTTAGAGGGGAGAGATAATTTAGAGGATACCTCTACATCTTGTACTATATAGGCTTTCTTAGAAGATAGTTTCCTAGTCTTCTTCTCTAGGGATTGTATCTTTAGACTTAGTTTCTTTACTATCTCTTTAAGTTACTCTTTATCTAATAAAGATCTCCTCCTAGCTCTAGATAAGGATTATTTCTTTACTATCCTATAGCTTTGTCTTAGCTAGATAGCTGCTTTTGCCTTATTTAGGCTAGGGCACTCTTTAATCTAATGCTTCCCTCTATATAGGAAGTATAATAAGTCTCTACTAGCTCCTACCTAGTTCCTTTTCTTAGTAAACATAGCTATCTCCTAGCTTATTATCTACTCTTGCTTTACTCTTAGGATTCTAAGGATGTTCTATAGGCTAAGGTCCTACCTTAGGTTAATCCCATCCCTAATAGTACTAAATATTTCTAGAAGGGCCGTTAGTAACTACTAAATTTTCCTCTCCTTAGTCTTAATATCCTTAAACTAGGGAGAGATAGATACCGCCTTCCTAGCTATACTACTTAGGCTCTACTACGCTTTATTAATTGTCTAACCCTCTTCTATACTAAAATTAGTATACTACTAGAGTAAACTTCTCCCTATTACCTATAGTTTCCTCTTATATTTCCCTTTTGCCTAGTCCTATAAATGCTTTATATATTTAAGCTCTTAATATTCGTCCTAGTTATCTTCTAAAATATAGATAAACATCTTATACAATGCTATTACATTGTAAACCTTATAGCTTACTCTTCTAATTAACTAATCTAAAGATTCTAATAATGTTATTAAGATATGCTTAGATAGTATAGATACTAGGATATTAAGGACTACTTTATCTAGTACCTATTTAACCTTTAGCTTTATTAGGTATATCCTAATAATCTTAAACCATGATTTATAATTCTCCCTTATTAAGATTAGTATAGCCCTTCTCTTGCTAATTCTACCTTCTTAATCTATGATTTCTTTTATAAATCAAACCTAAACAAACTCTAGAAACAAGCTCTTTCTTTAATCTAAAAATAATAGTTCCCGGATAGCTATCTTCCTTAGTTAGTAGATCCCTAGCTCTACTAGGCTAGTAACTTCCTTAAGTCCTTCCTAACTATCTCTACCTATAGGTTAGGGTATTAGTAGTACTAAGTACTAAGTCTAAGACTTATCCTAAGGTACTCAAAACTTAGGCTTATCTATTCCCTTTATACTTCTAAGTATACCTTACTAGGTTCTTTTATAGCTTATATGTATAGGGCTTCTTTATACAATGTATATAGGTCTACCTCAAGTCTCCCTCTCCTATTTTGCCTCTTCCTTCTAGAACTAGACTTATAGGTCTAGGAGTAACCTATACTACTTTAATCTTTCTACCTCGTAGTTATAAACCCGGGCTTATAACCTATTAAGCTAAGGAGGGCCGATAGGTATAAATGGATTATAAACTATAATAGAAGCTACAAGGAATAGTAGGGGCTAAAGTAGGAATAGTAAGTATGTTATTATTGTCTATAGGTTAGAGCTTAACCTAAAAGGGGTTAGCTTAGATTAGTTATATAATTATTATTATGTAATCTAGTCTACTTGGCATCCCCTACTAGGTAACTAACTAGACTATATATTCTAATACTAAGGATAATAAGGATACTAATCTAAGGTTAGGAACTAACTAGAGTTAAGCTAAAGGAGCTTATAACCTTTATTAAGGTATAAGCTAAAGCATGCATAGTATGTAAAGCTACTAAAGTAAAGGGCAATTAGCAAACTTATAGTATTAACTAACTAACTAAAGGGGAGTGTTATATATTAGTTAGTATACTAAGGTAATAGGGGAGGAACAATAATAGGTAGCTTTTAAGGGCACTAATTTAGGGCTACTATTACAGACTTATTCAGTCTATTATATACTAACTTAGGGTCACTAACAAGGACATATAAAGGTTGACTAGTTAGCCACCTTCTATAGTGTATGCAATTCAGTAGGCAATTCACGAATGTCTCGGTCTGTACCATCAATTCACAACAGATTACGCACTATGTCGCAACATCCGAGTGCAGAGGATGTTCATGAGACTGACCTAGGCCGCCCGAATTGTTACGATTGCCATGTCATTCTCGGAATTGGTGGCAAGGGCAGCTCCGATCACATACGATATCAGATTTCAGGCATCGGGAAAAGACCATCGGCTCGGCTGATGACTTTCCTGACCATAGTAAATGGCAGAAGCGGGCGTTCGTGTGAACACAGAGCAAGATACTTCGCAATGCAGTACCTTCCATCCTTGTCATCGTTAATCGAGGACAACGTCTCGAGCAAGCGCAGAGTTGGTTTTCTGGGCAACGTCTCTGCATGAACGAGTTTTTCCAGCCCGGGTGTCTCTCGCGGCTCAGTAAGAACATGGCTTCGTAGTTTCGGCATGGTGAATCGGAAAGAGCAGGAGCGAACTTCACGTTGAGGCAAGTGTTTCCGCGAGGCATGCCAGCAGTACGACCAGGGTGTACTGCCTAGCTCTGTGGTTGGCCTGAAGCTCGCCGTAGATGCTCTTTGCCATATTACCTGCATACAACTGCCAGCACTAATGAATTCGGCTTCGCGATAAGAGTGATCGGACCGTAGCCGGCCAGCTTGCCGCATGTCGCACATCACAGCAGTCGTGATGCTCCAGCCTCATTTGTCGAGTCCCCAAGTCTGCAATGCCAGCAGTTGCAGAAGCTGGGATAGCTCTAAGCTGAGACTTCAACAAGTGTGGAGTGACAGGGTGTTCAATGCCTGTCTGCTCCGATACCAAGCGATCCGCGATTGCCTCGACTTCCTAGGAGAGTGAAACTGCGATAAGTGAACTTGTTGTTGGAAGCTGAACGAAGCGACCCGTATTTTCCTGGGACCGGAGCGGGACTTCTAGGATATAGGAGCGGTTGCTGCCGTGGTCAGCTTCCCAAACATTGGTACCTCTACGTAGTGGAGCATTTCGAGCTGTTGACATTTAGAGTGCTCAACCAGCGGCTGACAGCCCAGCGTGTCGAGACAGGACCGAGCCGATCAGGAGATGCGTGGCGTGGGGGGAAGGGGATGTTTTGCAATTTGCATGCTGATGAGTGGGCCACAATTATCATTATCCTCGTCGGTTCGGGGCACCTTGGAATTCTCGCTTGAAGTGGCAGGTTCGATGCTACAGAGAGAGACGAAGAAAGGAGGAGGGCGCTTGGCCTTCACATGCAAAGCACGCTGTGGGCACGTTCCTTCGTAGTGCATGGCGTGACGGGTGTCAAGAGGCAGCCAGCCAGCATGCAGGAGCTCGATAAGTTGTTCCTCATAGCAGAGACGAGATGAGTTCTGCTTGTTACACGACAGTTGTTCGAGCGCCGAACGGTCAACTGCCGAGCGAGGATGCCTTTCGCTGGTGCACGTCAAGCAACAAGTATCTATGGCACATCAGGCGCGTAGACGAGGTGGAAGAGAGGTGGCAAGATGGTCACAGATAGATTCCCAGGCCTGTGATCAGTGCTTCTACCTTCGGCCACAGTAGGCCCATGTTGAAGACAAGAGGAACAGCGGGATTATGTCTGATTTGTCGAAGTGTGCGTGGTGAGAAGGAAGAGTGGCGCATTAGAGCAGTTGGCTTTCGTGCATACATGCAAAGCGAAGCGCCATCATGTGTAGCGATATGGGGTTCCAGCGAAGATGCTTGATCATGTCGATGTGTTTCTGCGTCATGGCTCGAGCGGGTGTTCATTATTGGCCTCTCCGCACGGTGTGAAGGCGGCAATTGCGCGTTCTGTATGCTGTAAGCTCTGGGCATGCATTGCGTTGGAGGAAGAAGTGGAGCGGTGGAAAGCATGCTGGAGATTCGAGAGGCAGATAAGTCGTGCATTTGTGGAGACTCTGTGGAGACTCTGCGACTCCGGGATGTCAAGGTCAAGTTCGTCAACGCTGGGCTGGTCGGTGCAGTGCGGTGCGATGGGAAGGCTTGAGACTTTGCAGAAGGTTTGCCGTCCTGAGTCGTGTCGGTGAGGTCAAGCTGCGAGTCGCGACATGCCTTCGCACATGTGCAAGGTGTTGGCAGTGTTGGGCGAAAAAGGTTGAAAGTGTACATATAAGGGTCACGGCGAATGTGCTGCAGGCAGCGCCTAGCTGCAGGTTCAAGGCTTGAAGCGAGTCGCCAACCCTGCTCGGCCGGTCCGAATGAACAACTTACAAGGCGCCACTGGCCCAGCACGCGGAATGCCGATCGACCATTGCAACGAAGCCGCGGCCGAGACAGCTTATCGAGGGCAGATCTTGCCAACCAGATTGATTGATGATTTGATACAGAGAGAGTGCTGGATCCTGGTCCCTTGTGAGCAACTTTCCTACCCACACATTGCACAATAACAATCATACACACTCGCCCGCGAGCAGCATTGCCTCGACGCCGACACCTTTGCCTGCTCACTGCACATTCACAGGCACAGGCACACCCTATCTCTTGCATCGCGCTGGGCCACACTTCACCAGCAACCAGGCTTCTTGGCGAGCGGTGTAGCGTGAGACGGGCTCAGCTACCGTACCAGCCCAGGCCAGGCCAGGCCAGTCCGAAGGTCACTTCAGCTACCACCTTCTCGCTGCCCACACTTCTGCCGCCATCCGCCCATCGCTGCTGTCGCTGCTGCGTCTGCGCGCGGCCAGAGCGCCCCGCACGTTCGTTCGCTTCGTGCTGTCCAGTGTCTGCCTCCGAGTCGCACTCGCTACCTATGTCTGGAGTGTCATCCAATACACTCGCGCAATGACCGAAGTGCTGGCCATACCCAGACAACCAGACGGCCAGTCCTTCTACGAACCCTCTGCACTTCATCCTTCCCCGCCATCTTCCTCGTCGCTGTTCTTGGACCCCGCTACTCCGCCCTCATCGTCCTCATCGAGCCTAAAGAACCCCAGCACGCCTCACGCCGGACACCAAGAACAAACGTCCGACTCAACCCCACTGCCACCGCCACCGCCACCGCCCACCACCACCACTTCCACACCGCACTTCTCCAGCTCAATATCCTCCGACGACCACTCCACCACCGCCAGCGCAACCTCGTCAGTCAGCAGTCATTTGTCTCTGCATACCGACATCACCTTCCCAAACTACGACCCCGACATTGCCCTGCCTCCCTCCTCTCCTGCATTTTGCGACGGCGATGACAATTGCAGCGAACCAAATGAATCCACTGCCACAGACACAACCATATCGGAATCACCCTTACCCACGCCGACCATCGTCGACGACTCTGCGCTGCGCCAAGAGCCGTCACGTCAGGTCGATTTCCTGAGTCATGAATGGAGAGAGGAAGACATTTGGTCGTCATGGCGAAACATTGTCTCACAAAGAAAGACCGTGTATGGAGAGCGTTCCCGACTGGAGAATGCCTCCTGGCGGACGTGGGCCAAAGCGAAGTTCGACTTGAGCACTGTATCCCCAGAGCAATTGAATTGGCAAGTCCACAGCTTCAAAGGCTACAACTCGGCATCGCTGATCTGAAATAGGCTCAAAGAATCAGACGTAACATGGCTCTACGGACCGCTGAAATTGGCGCCGTCCTACCCCATCTCTGAACGCAGTGCTTCACAATCCGAATCACAAATTTCCAAGAGCAACTCCTTTGTCAACAAGAAGCCTATACTGAAGAAACGCAGTGTATCAGAAGTGATGCTGCAGAAGTCGCTTTCTACGTCTTCGTTGGTCAAGCAAGCAGCTGCTCAAGTCCAAGCTCAGGGCCGAGACGGCAGGAGATCGGGTCCGGAAGTCATCGACTCTAAGTTGCAATCCGAACCTCCCAGCCGGGACCAAATTGACTATTTCACAAGCTGGAGCAACAGCGGTGGCGGCACACCATGCGAAACTCACGAAAGGCGACACATTCGATTCGATGACCGAGTAGAACAGTGCATCGCCGTCGACTGCAAGGATCCAGGACCGGAAGACGGAGAGGAAAGCGATGACGCAGAGGCACATGGTCAGACTTCGAGTTCAGATTCGAGCAGTGACGATGGAGTTGTAATGATGAAACGCAAGAAACGCTCAGGACCCAAGAAAGGCAAGAACGGAAGTCGAAGTAATTCCGCGAATGGTCGAAAGATCATCGAGACCCTACCTGCCACCACTCTCAAGTACCGAACAGACAGCCCAGATGTGACGGAAGAAGCACAACATCATACCTTTGGCCGCTCATGGAACTCCAGCAGACTTAGCCCAAGCCCCTCGCAGGAGACTCTTCGACCAACTCGTCCCTCGAGCAACTTTTTGCTCCCGGACGATGAAGATGACGCAGAAGACGACATCGACTCAGATTCCTCGTGGACTTTCGGCGCGAGCAACAACAAATCTTCTCTCGGAACAGCCAGTAGCCCAACATCCCGACGAAGTGGCGGCCCCAGCAGCCGCAACAGAAGTAGCACGCCTGGCCCGCGCGAAAGTCATTATGAGATCGAAGGCATGCGACGTACCGAGAGTGGTATGTTCATGCCCTACGATGACGATGAGGATGACATTGTTGCCGCGGGACTCTTCGGCCGTGTGAGTGAGACCATCAACACGGCCAGAGACATCGCCCACGTCATCTGGTACGTAAATCCATCTT
Organism: Pseudocercospora musae; assembly: GCA_001578225.1. Lineage (NCBI taxonomy): Eukaryota > Fungi > Ascomycota > Dothideomycetes > Mycosphaerellales > Mycosphaerellaceae > Pseudocercospora > Pseudocercospora musae. Next base: position 50,746 of record LFZO01000195.1, on the reverse strand, counting down.
GTCTTGACCTCTCCGTCCTTGCTAACAAAAGAATAGGAATGTTGGCTGGCGGAAATGAAAACGCCCAAAAATAGTTGGCCTCGCTGTACATGCTGTTAAGCCATCATGTGCGCCACAGGAGCATTGGCCTAGCCCGATGATGACTCCATTCACCCGGAATGAGCTTCATTCTCCCATGCCAAAGTCGCTGCCTACAGATCCCACTTGGGAATCTGCCATGTCAACCCAAAGTCGCTCCACCAAGCATGCAAGGCCACCACGATCATGACGAAATGACCAAATGTAATTAGCCCAAGCTGGCACTGTGAACATAGACCTGGGATATCGAGGAGTACTTAATAGAGGATGGATGCTCTGGCATGAGCTTGATCCAAAGGCGTCGCGCTCGGGCTCGAATCGCGTGTAGCGCATCCGTATTTAGCAAACAACGCCGCAAAGGCGCCTTTTGCCCTGCCCTCTATTCTAGATATCATTCTTTCAATCTTGTTTCCCCGGCTTTCCACCCGTTGGATGCCCAGACTGCGCAGACGCGACTGAGGAGAGCCACGAGTACCGAAGCGCCTGCGAACTCGATTGCAGTTCCGCCTGTATTGTTTGATTTTCCTTGTCTTCATGTCAAGAGAATGATCGCAGCCTTGGAAAGAGGGCCGCATTTGGCAGATCTGAGGTCAGCGCGGATGTTTTCCTGCACTCCACGCTTCCATTTCCCATCAACCTGCTGCCCACGTGGCAAAGCAGAAAGCTCCACTTGAACATCCAGCTGCGTGCATTGACGCAATTCCTACTCGTGAAGCATGAAGCATTATCATTGTCAGAGTGACGAGTGTCCATATTCGTCTACGTCTGCGAAATGTCTTCTCATTATCCTCATCTCTCCTCCGTCGCGCCCTGTCCGTCCGTCCGTGCACCTCGTCTCAATTTAAGCCTTCGTTCCTGCCAACCTCCTTCCGAGGATGTTTCGGCATGCACGCTTGCTTCCTCTTCTCCATCCTACTCTTCATCGTAATCTGCAAGATTTCGCAGGTCCTTAGCGAGAAAGGCAGCTTCCAACAAGTGTGAAGGGCAAGAAAGAGCGAGGCAGCAATCATGGAGGAGCGGCACAACTTCGAGGAGCGCCCAGATGTCGAGTCTCTGGTTGCTGGACTCGTGGCCGAAAGCGAAAGCGCACGAAAGTATGCGGTGTTCAAGCTCAAAGGGCTTCTGAGCGATCCGTCTTTCTCAGATGCTTTTATACAAGCTGGCGGTCTGCCCGCCCTGCGCCAGGCAGTCCTGGATACATCAGGCAACACTCAGGCCTATGCGCTGGGCAGCTTGGATGCGCTGTTGGAGCTGGACATGGGATGGGAGTGCTGCGATGAAGATGTTCTCGAGAAGGTAGACATAGCTATACGAACTGATGACTGATGGGTCTTATGACGGAAGCTGACCATGGCCGTAGGTATTGTCTCTAGCTATCTCTCATCCCCTCGTGAACATTGTTCGCAACGCCCTCACTCTTCTGGTATTGGTGGTCTCACGACCTGCGGATCCTCGGCACGCGAATGAGGATGCGTACGGATTTCGTGCTTTGAAGCCGGCGCTGGACGACCACCCACAGTTCCTAGAGTCTCTAGTGCAGCGACTGAGTGCTTCCGACCATACCCTCTGCGCCAATGCCCTTCAGCTCGTCAACGCTTTGATGAGAGACGCGATCACAAACGGAGGCGAGCACGAATGGCCCAAGTTCATCAAAAAATTGCAAGACCTCGGTGTGATTGGTGGAGTGGGTATGCTGATGCGTGGCGACGCTGCCAACTATGCAGATAGTCCTCTCGCCATTGCTATTCTGGACTTTCAAGGCCTCACCAAAGTCCTGCTGCGTAAGTGGAGAGATGTCATGGTCAATGTTGAGCTTTCCGAGCACAAGCGAGCCTTGAAAACAATCCACTTGTTAAGCAAGCCAGAGCCATATACTCCGCCCGTCGGCATGAACGGAGCCAAGGTCAGGAAACATCATCCAGAGAAGTGGCGAAGGCTTGGCTTCGAGACTGAATCGCCTGCCTGGGAATTCGACGAGACGGGTTATCTCGGGATGATGGATTTGGTCGAGTACACTCGCCGCAACGAAGATACTTACCAAAAAACCTTGATGGAACAGTCTGCGCAACCACGAGAACTGCGATGTCCTATCGCACGCGCCAGCTTAAGCGTGACTCTGGTCTTGTACGAACATTTCGAGATCGATGATAGCACTGTGGATGGCTTGGACCACAGCAGCTTTGACCGCGATCAGAGCGTTGACAGATTGTATCAGCCGCTTCTGCTTCAGTGGGGACGTCTGCACACTGCTGCCTTGAATGCTTTCATCCGGCTGTGGAAGGACGCGGGTGCCGAGCAGCAGGACTTTTACAAAATCGAAGAACTAGTCCGAATTGTCGTCGAGCGGATCGTCAGCTCCGTCGGTCGAAAGACGGACGTCAGTAAAGTAGAGGAAGAACTTCGCAACGTCAGTCTCGAAAGCGCTCGGCGTTGGCAAATGGAGAACCTCAACGATGTCTATCAAGACGCCTGGGGTCCACATCTAGTGCAAGTGCGGGAGCAACTTCACCAGGAGAGCTTGCAATTCATGAAAGAGCAGCGTATTCGATGCATGCTCCAAGGATCTTGGTTTCCGACCTCTTCCTCTTCTTCAAACGAAGTAGCCTGGCGATATGTAAGGTTAAGCCATAACCGAAGATGGCTGTACTACGAAAACTATCCTGTGAAAGGGGACACCGAACCAGCTCTCGCCGACCTTCACGAAAAGCTCGACCTCAACCTTGTAACTTCCGTCGACAGTAATGTTTCGGCCCCCGAACAGCCTATGAGCATTCACGAAAGACATCAAAGCTCGGATACTCAGCGAACTTCGGCAACGGCCAGAGAGTCTTCCTCTGCTGCCAACAACACCGAAATCTCCACTGCCAAGATCACGATCCTAGGAAGTTGGTCCAAGTCCTCGAAAGATCACGAGGAGCAGATTCTGCTTGAATTGTTTCCTGTGACTTCTTCCTTGGCATCGGAATGGTTGGATGGTCTTCTCATGCTTCTTAACCAGCAACCCATTACAAAGGATACCACACGACTGATCGAGATGATGGAAGACTGGGGTGTGAGGTTGCGAATGCTGAATTTGAGGTGGGAAGATGTCGATTGGGAGGCTTTGGAGGCGAGTGTCAAGGGTGAGTCAGGTGAGGGTACTGCTGTCAAGCCCGTACCTAGCAGGGACGGCTTGGATGATGAGTATTGGTATGCTTTGCCGGATGAAGTATAAGGAAGAGCTTAAGCCCGACTCACCCGATTGATTGATTGAGTCACCGATCGAGCGTTTGCCGTATCGTATTGGCATCTCCCTGAACTTGTTGTATGCCCCGTGCGAGGGCTACCCTGGCCTGCTTTCAGAATTTTGCTCGTCCGGGGCGGTTTTCGGCGAAAAAGCACGTCCGCAATTCGTGGTCTCCTTTCTCATTTAGTCTTGCGGTTGTTGCTGTTGCCTGTCTTGTCTTGTTCGGTAGTTGGAATTGTCGAGCACTGGATCGCAATGGTTTGTGCAAGCGGATTCGTTGCGAGGCCGTCCTGTTCAAGATCAACCCTCGTCCGTCGGACGCCGAGGAACTTTGGGATCGAGAGTGTGTGCCTGTGCACAGACAGACTCAGGCAGGATGGTTGCGTGCAAGGCTCAAGGAAAACGAGCATTATTCAAGAGGGATGTATTGCCGTAAGTTTACCGGTACCGCCGAAGAGAAAATGCTAAGCGTCCCGAAATGTCGAGTTGTGTCAAAATCAATGAATTATCTGCAAAAGCAGTGAGCACAGCCAAAACGTCCGATCGATGCCTTGGTGTGGATTCTCGTTGCGCTTGACATAGAACTTCGCAACAGTTTGTACTTCTCGCCAAGAAGCACCGAACTGTGTTTCATGATTCATTCCGTGATTGCCAAGGTTCTGGATTCTGGAGGAAGTATCGCAATCGTGGCTTCGCCCACACCATGTTCCCCGCAGCATGGGTCTTGGACGACAATGCCCCAATTCTTGCTCTTTCGTACAAACCCATGCGTACGGCACACTTCGCGACCGTCCTTGCTGGCAGTAGTGTCTGCGCCAGGCTTACAACATCCTTGGTAGGAAAGAATTTTCTTTTTGCCGCTGTGGTCTTGGCTCATCTGCGTATACTCGATGTGTACCTGACAGCACTCGGACTGCATGGTGGAAGTGTCAGAGCTACCAAACGCTCATATGGAGCACAGCCGGGCTACTAGACGAGTTCTTCTCATGTCTCAGTGTAGTCGACTCCTGCCCATCGACCAGCATTATTGAGCGACCGTTCCCTGTCAGCAGAACGGTCCGTGGCGGACAGCCATCGTAACCTACCAAGGCCCTGACCGTGCGCAGGCCACGCGAGCATAGTTTGCTGCATGGGAGCTTGTGAGTCGTGACAGATGGCGACACATCTTCGACATGATGTGTCGACTAGCCTACCTCTCCTGCGTCTCGGAGAGTTAGCATGAGATATGCTTACCAAACAGCATACATATTTCTATGAAGTGTTGTTTGGCTATTATAGCGTGTTGATGTCCGTCAGCGGCTAAAGCGCGAGCAACAGAGGGATCGGCGTCTAAGCAAAAGCCAGGGGTATTTTTTGGACTTCGACCAAGCCTCCCTCGACATCCCTTGTCTTCCACGGGCGCTAGGAGTAGGTGGCCTACTAGCAGGGCAGCTCGCTATTCCTCGGACTGTGTAGTAGCAGAGAGAAGTTCTGAATGTAGCGCGGGCAGCGTTTTGAGTCTTTTTTGACAAGTATGCTGAAACTCGTCAATCAGGACCGGGGTTTGAGGTCGGTTGACATCCCGGTAAACATGGTTACACTACACGTCGTTCGCGATACGACAAGGCTTTCCGGAGGGTTTGTAGGCGAGGCTGACGTCTGACGAAATGCATGCTTTCAGAAGAGGTTCAATCTCGGAAGGTCAGTCCAGATGAGAAGTGTTATCTTCGGCTCTCAAGTGCACCTGCATGCTTGTGGCCTTGTGCCACTGTCTCGTCTGGCCGTCCGTTTGCCCGTGGCATATGGCATATGATACCGTTTGTTCTGCTCGCCTAGAACTACAGTAGACAGACATTGAGGTATTATGTGCTGGCGGAGCCGCTGAGCCAGGGTTGATGCCACTTGATGGCTCGGCTCTGCGGTTGCTGCAAGACTAGTTCTGGAAAAAGAGGCGCGCAGTCCCATATCATCATGTATGGCGATCGTGAGGTACGTGGCGAGGCGCCAAGCCGTTCCTCTCTACAACAACGGTGTGTCGATGAGCTCTTGTAGCCCAGACGGTCAAACTACAATGATGGGAGCGCGGTGAATTGGTCGAGGCTGTTCCCGGCGGGCATTGTATTTTGCTGCAAAGGTCGTGTACAGTCAGCAGTGCTCGTGTTGTCACGCTGTCGCTAGCCAGGGCCCCCATCGTCCTCCGTTGATCCTTCATCCTGGTGAGAGCAGGGCTAATAATATCAAGGTACCTGAATCTGCCGCTTTTAGATCTATCTCCCCCCGCGCGTCAGAGGCTGTTTGCTCGTTGTGCACCTTCTCTGCAATCATCAAATTCATTAATCGTGCGCCTTTGGTACGCTCCGTTTGCTTCGCCGGTTACACAACCGCCTCCACTGTGCGATTGCGATTGCGGCACAGTGGCTTGGGGCAACCTGCATTCGACCACGGCTCACCTTCTACAAGGAGCTCCTCTCGTCTGCAAGGCATATCAAACCCAGCATGCACCCTGCCGTCCACTCCCCATCCCTCGGAGCTTCTCGATGCATTTCTCCGCCAGAAGAAGCAGCTCGCGGTCGAAGGCCTTCACCGCCGCCGCCATCATCTAGTTCTACTGGGCGCACTCCAAGGCCCCTCTCGCATCAACACTCCAACACACCGCGTTCGAACCCGAAACCAAACATGCTCACGCCGGAGGAGTATGAAGCGCTGCCACCGTCAATTCAGTGAGTACTCTCCATCATACCGTGTCATGTCTTCACCCTGATCCACTTTGTCACGTTTCTGGGGCCTGGTTTCACCAACTCTCCCCGTCTTCTAGAAAGAGCGTTCGAGCACTCCTGTAAGTGGACAATGAAGACAATGTCAATCCTCCAGGATTGGACACGTGAGGTCCACCAGCCTGACTTACCTGAAACCACCGTCCTCACTATCCTCCCCACTCACATGACGACCCCATGAGATGTCAATGTCTCTGCCTGAGTGCTAATATGTGCATGCAGGAAGAAGTACTTCTCGTCCGTAGAGCGCCTACGCATTGCACAACAGGCCGCCTCTCAAAAACGCAGGAAGCAGAATACCAAGGACCAACCATGGCTATCGCCTAAGCCATCCTTAGACTCGGTCAGGCCAAAGACCGCGCACCCATTCCGGCCATCACCTTCCTTGTCGCAGCTCTCACGCTTCAGGAAATCCTGTCAATCTCGATCGGAAGCGGACGTAGATGAAAGTCAGGCGTTGTGGTTCCTTGCCCTGCCTGATAAGTTAAAGCGATCCAACTTTACGCCAGAGGAGCTAACACTGCTCACCGAGAGTTCAGAGCGAGCACTGGGTATAACCATCACATCAGAGGACAGTGCTTCAAGAAGGACGACCCTGGATCGGAATGGGAGCATAGGCTCATATCGTTATCAATCATCGATTTCTGAGGAGTTCGAGGACTTTGAGAAGGATTGGTACGGGACGGAATCGGAATCGATAATGAGCTCCGAACCGGGAGCTCACGAGTTGGAGATTCTAAAGCTGTATGCTCGACAACGACAAGGATCTGAGAGCACGACATACAGTTCGATTGCGCCAGAGGCTGCGGAGCCGCGACCCGAATCACGACGCAAGTCTTTCACTCGCAAACGCGCGATCTCACTGGCCCCGATACCTCTACCGCCACCTACTCTGTTGCCAGCCGTGCCACCTCTACCATCACCCAGCACCTTGCGATCCATGGAGCATGTGCGTTCTCCGCTTCCTCTTCCATCACCCGTTGACTCCGCTACAGAGACAAAGTACTACAAGGACACATCCGCCCGTTCCAAGTTGCGCGAGTATCTGGCTTCACCTGAGAAATTCGACGAAGTACTGGAATTCGGCTTTCGCCCTGATCACCCGAAACGCCCAAGCTCTATGGATGAATACGAAGACGATCTCCACGAGGATCTGGAGGAGCTATCGGTTGCCAACAGCAAGGATGACGAAGATGTGTCGTCGACAATGTCTCCGAGAACACCTGCTGGTTCTGAAGCTAACTTTGGTGGCCACACAACACCACACTCCTCTCTCGACTCTGGCAACGTCTTGCCGCCCTCGAACAAAGTTATTATTCGTAGCCTATCGCCTGAATTGGGGGGTCGGGAGATGACCTTGCGCATGACTCTAACCAAACCGGAACTTCGAGCACCAGAAGCCGAACTGTACTCGTTCCAGCGAAGAGAAGTGTCCGGCGTGGATTTGGAGACCAGAGACCCTCTTGCACTCGATGCACTACCTGTATGTGAGGATCACTCAGGCGCGCAAGGGGCGTTTGCAGTCCAGCGCACTTCCAAGGGTGGTTTCAAGCGGGCTTGGAAGAGCTTTCGCGGGCGTTGATGAATTATCTACCACAAGCACGATCGGTGCTATCTCTTTTGCGTTTAAATGGCGATTGCTGCATTTCATCTAAGCGTTCAGCAAGCATTGCGGTGGGCAGTATGATATTCAGGTGGGCCATGGACGGGCCAAGGTTGCGTGACGGCCGCGCCATCATGAATCAAGATTGTAGATTACTTGTATCAGAACCAATGCCACGGCATGTCTACCTTCGTTGCGCGATTCAATATAGACTCGCATGTCATGACAAGTAGTGATGGCGTCTAGTAGTAGACTTCAGCCTGACTATTTCGTGGCTGCAGAAACATTGTTGTCTGTGCTGAGCTCCAGAATCCAGCTTCTCGACGACAGCTCCAGACTTCTAGCCACCACGAACCTTCAATCTCCACCTTCTGGAGTCGCGAAACCTGGTCACTTGGCACTTTCACTCGCTCATGCTGGACAAGGTCCGGAGCACGTATCGGAGCACACAAGATGGCCTCTGCACACGACCTCTCTGAGCTCGAGAAAGACCCAAGGCTGTTCCTGTTCACTTCACTGACGGCTGGCTCATCACACATTATCACTGCTACGTCTCGAATGGAAACTATATTAAAAGCGAACAAGATACCTTTCCAAGCGCTAGACACTGCGACCGACGAGAAGGCACGAAGATTATGGCAGCGAAGAGCAGGTGGCAGAAAGCTTCCGGGCTTGGTAAAGGATGGCTTCGTGATTGGAGTATGTGCGCCGAAATTGCAGTCGAGAGCCTCGTCACTGACGTTGCATCTAGGATTTGACAGAGGTAGAAGAGTGGAATGAGTTTGGAGAACTCAAGGAGAATATTGGACCTGTTCCCGCCAGCGATGCTGCACCAGCAGGAGGACGTATTGGCGTGCAGACAGCACCACCGCTTTCGCACAATGCATCACCGAGTCCGGCAAGCACGTCTAGTGCACCAGGGATCAAAAAATCTGGACCCTCATTTGACAAGTCAGAAGGTATTGCACTTCCAGGCGCAGCCGAGATTGCAGCACGCAATCAACCCCAGTCTGCTACGAACATGCAAGCGAGCAATGTAGAAAAGTATACTTCCTCTCCAGAGGAAAGGAAGAGCAGGACAGAGGCGGTGAGGGATATCAAGAGCAGTCACCCAGCGTTAGACCATCTATCTGTGCCGGCATCGCGGATACAGTCTGGAACAGCCACACCGGCACAAGTCGAAGAAGTGCCAATCACCGAGGAGAAGCAAAAGCATCGAGGAAGTGAGATTCTTGCTGCGGATGCGGAGGAAGTCAAGGAGATTGAGAAATCGAACTCGTTACAAGAGGATCCGAAGCAAGATGCTGAGGATGCTGAGCCGGTCAAAGGCGTATCAGATCTGAAGGTGGATGACGAGAAGCCCACACAGGAGCAAGGTGCGAAAGAGCCAGAGGATGCCAGCAAGACCGTTGCAGACTAGGCTAGGTCATTGCAACGTTGAGCTCGTTCTGTGCCCCCTCGAACAAGCATCTAAACGCACATCGCATACCGTATGGAGCACATCGTGTTCAGTGCATGGTCTTGACATATGAAGGTGGATTCAGCAAGGCATATGTTTGCAGGAGCTTTGACTTCAGCTGGCCTAGCGTGATGATGTCGCTCGATGACAATGATTTTGCAAGGCTTTGTGGAGTTGGCAGCCGCTAGCATCTATCGCATCTTCTCGGTCTTGCTCGCCTGAACGAATTGTGATACATTCCCCCGGCCCGCTTTCTCGGCTCGGTAGGTAATCGGTGAAGCAACGGTTTAAGCTTTGATGACGTGCAGAATCCCTGTTCCTACCTGGTTCGTTTCCGTGCCGGCTTGCCAGCCCAGCCACCAAACTCTCGTGGCAGCATATGCAGAGCGACACTTCACTTCGAGTGAGATGCGGTCAGTCTTGTCAATTAGACGTTCTGATGCGCATGTTGGAGTCGACATGTATTCTTCACGCATGCATAACGACCAAGTCTGACTGCTGCACTCGTAACCGCGACCAACACCCGCAACCGAGACTCGATGCAGAAAGGACGGTATCGCAGCAATCGTGGTGGCTTTCGTGGTGTTCGAGGCAGAGGCGGCAACGCGTTGAAAGGTCTGTTCGACAATGGGATCTGGTACTGCAACTGTACGCCTCGCATGCCAGCAGAACACTTCAAAGTGAAAAAGGAGGGCAAGAATAAGGATCGATGGTTCTATACGTGCCAGCAGCCGTCGGAAAGCGCTCAGCGTTGCGATTTCTTTCTCTGGAATGAGGATGCGAGGCTCAGAGAGTCAGCTGCAGTGCTGAATAACAGTAGAAGTGAGCCAAGAGATCCAGACGTTCAAGAAGGCTGGACCGCTGGTCGGGATGCACAAGGGAAGATGATCCCCACCACGATTCCATCATATCCTACGCTCTCAGGTGCGAACGTCGGCCTGAAGCGCAATGCTCTCGAAGCTCGGCTTGGCGACGAGGATGGTGACGACGAGTTTGACTTGAATGGCCAAGAGGAGGAAGAGATGTTCAAGGCAGCGGACAGTATCTCCTCCTTTGAGACACCACACAAGGCCCAGAAGACAGGCGTTTATGCTACGCCAGCCACAAGCGACGCGAAGAAGAGTTCACGCAAGCTGCCATGGTTGAAGGATCAACAAATGCCTGCGACTCCGATATCTGGGAAGAAAACGGTCGTCGATTTCTTCAACACCTCGCCATCGAAGGTTTTGCCTAGTTCAGCTCAAGAAGTGGACGCTCAAACACCATCGGTACCTTCAGCGCTACCAACCGTTCCAGAGTCACCGACACCGACATCAAGATTCAAAAATGCACTGCATAACCCAGCCGACTCGCAGAGCTCACTGACGAATGAGGTTCTAGAAGAACTGAGCAATGTCGCACTGCCACCGGAAAAGCTCGAATGTCTGCGAAGCATCTTGTCGAAGCACGACCTACGAACGCAGGGAATCACGAAAGGGCGGGAAATCTCACGTCTCGCACTCAAGGCCAAAGAGGCCAAGATTGTGGAGCTCGAGGCGCGGATCGCAAGTCTCCAGGCGGCGAAGGAAGTGGACCGGAGTATGATTGAGAGACTGAAATGGAGGTACGAGAATCAGGTCCAGAATGAGGACGAGGAGACGGATGATGAGCTGTGAGGTTGCGGTGTGGTCTGCTTTTGCGTTTTCTGGTCGGATTGATGAGCGTTCGTGATACCCATTTGAAGTCGTAATCAACAACCCTCACGGCGATGCTTGAGAGGATCGCTGGGATTCTTTTTTGGCAGCGGCTTTGTTCTGACTCGTGCGAGACATACTCCAACTGAGACATCATCAGCAAGCGCAGTTCCACACGGTTGTGTAAGATTTTGCAATAGCTTGCGACTAGAGGCACCGTTGAAGCACCTTTGATACTCTCTCAATGTGCTTCCATGTAGAATAACCAATATCGATCGCAACGCACCTACTCCTTGAGAATTCTCGGATCCAACGCATAGATTTTCTCGATCAAAGGATCAATCTGTGGCAGAGGTCGCGGTCGGAATTCTTTCTCCTTCTCCCGCTCCATAAGAGTGCACTCTTGCCTCCTCTGCACACGGCCCATGCACGAAACCACGCTCATCCAGTATTCATGAATAGCACGATTCCATTCCGGTCCCAAATCTTCTGCACAATGCCTATCCTCATCATCATGCATCAGCGGCTTAGAAATATCCCTTCCACGCACTTCGAATACAAAGTTACGATCCTCTTCGAAAAGAAGGTATTTGACATATTTGCGGTAGGGTGACCAGTCACATCCTTGAAGGTCTTCAATCAATACCTCAGCTTCAGCATTAGGGTTGAGGATGATCTCGCGGGAATAGGCTCTAGCATTACTTGCTTTCCAGAACTTGCGAAGAGCGCGATCCCAGGCTTCTCCTTCAAGGGCTTTTGCTAGTCGCCATTTCGGTTCATCGTCAGCGTGCACGGAGACTTTGTATTGCGCCGTTCGACCACCATCTTTGGGGTTTGGACGGAATTCGTGAACTGTGAGTTCATCATCCAGTCCTCCTTCTTGTTCCTCCTCCGCTTCTGGAGAGACTGCTACATCGCACTGTTCATCATCCTCCGAGCCTGGCCATAATTCCATACCCGGAGGTACTTCGATCCCAATGCGTGGGAACGCCGCACGATTTGCTGCGATCTCCTCGTGTTTCACTATCGCTTTGGCACCATGGAAGGAACCAGTCTGGTCCTAGAAAGTGGAACGCATCCTGTTGTATCAAATCGTATGTAGTCAGTATTCAGTTTCTTCAAAGCGCATATCCTCGAGCTCCTGTGCTTACCAGGTAGGTTGACGTTGATTCTCGTCCTCCGTCTGCATCCTGAATTGTTTGTGGACAAAGTCCTTCTGCGCAGTCGGATTCTCGCGGCGAGAGTAGAACGTGATCGGATTTGAGCTTCCACCGTTTGGACTGGTTGACGGAATCGTGATGGAAGCTGATGTATACCTTTCTTCGGGTGAAGGTTTCTGTCCAGGTACTGGAGTGCCAGGCCGCTCGAGTCTCTCAACAGGCGGTATGCTGGCCGTGACATTCGGCGAGGTAGTGTCTACATCCGTCGGGTCAGTTGGACTTGATTTGGAAGACCTACCGGCCTTTCCTTTCCCAATGTCCTTGCTGGTAAGCTGGACACCTTCAGAGCTTTTGCGCGGAGACTTGCGGCTCCCCGGGGAGGGCGCTGTACCTGATTTCGACCGAGCGTGTGCTTTTAAAAGATAGTATTCGGGAGGCTTTGGCGAGCCATCTGCAGTGTCCTCCACAGAACGTGCGACAGACGAGCGTCGCTTTTTGCTGGGCGTCTTTTTCAGGTTCTGAGCGTTTGAGCCATCAAGCTGCCAGAGATCAACCTCCTCGCGATCATTTACTGCGGTCCATTCAGTCTGAGAAGCATCACTTGTGGCCGGAACTGCTCTAGTGAGATCTTTGCGCTCCCGCGACTGCTTCTGAAATCCAGAGGCCTTCGTTCTCCGATCCACTCGGGTATCATCGATGACTAGTCGGCCTGGTCGGGCAGGATCTTCTGCACCGGGAATGCTTGCTTCCACGAGATGAGCCAGGCGATCAAGGTGAGGCTGGAGCTCTGCAGCTACCGCATCCCGCGATGCCTGTGATAATTGTCCAATGAAATCTCGTACATTGCAGTAGAGGTCGTGCGCCAGGTCGTAGTGGCCAAGATCATCCTATGATATTGCTTGCCTGTACATCTGTCTCACACGGTCGATTTGTGTTTGATTCACGCTTTGCTGTACTAGATTGGGGCCGGAAGGCGGCAGCGATGCTAACTCTCTGGGTCGGAGCCGAGGCGAGGGCGGTGGCGATGGACGGCGTGGAGGAGATGTGTCCGACGGTGTGGAATTTTGGAGGAGCGGATGTCTTGAACGTGTTGGGCTAGCATATCGGTATGTCATTGAAGCATCATGGTGAAATGCGGCAGGTAATGGAGCTTCGGAAGTGTGAAGGTCGACGTTGCTGTCATCGGCTTGCGATGCAGGTGCTTGCGTTACTGGAATTGAATCGCTGGTATCAGGTAGCCGCTGCCGTGTATGGCTGTCCATGTTGCTGTAAGTTTCTGCTGTTATATGAGCGATCAGCGCTGCGAGAAAGGAGATATCAGTCTCAGCAGAGCAACGTGCTTGAAGCAGGTACAACAATGCAGGTACAGCCTTCAACCGGCTCACGCAGAATCTGCGACAGTGGAAGGTGCATTGCCTCCTACGATCTTGTAAAGGAGTGCCGCCTTTTTGCACTCCGCATACGATAATTCATACTGAACCAGTGTCTGTGACGTGCCAACCACTGCTCAAACTGGATAGCGGAGTTGTTCGTCGCGGCGAACTCTCGCATGTTGGCCAGAGGGCGTATGCGCTTGTCACGAAATCTGAGATAACGAGCAAGCAGCTGCGTGATGTAGAAGACGGTTTGGAAGCCGCCATGCCGATGAGGTCTGCTTTTCAACCAGTCTACCATAACTCCATCGCTAATATCACAGCCAACTTCTCATTATCGCGTTATCTTGTCGACCCATCTGTCGAAAGCTCCCTTGCCTTGGTATGAAGCTTCCTCTTGTTCCCACTCCCTTCTTTCCGAACGCCTTCGAGCATTATAAGCACGAACAAATTTCCAAGCCTCTGCATCAGCAAGATTCCACGATTCAATGACTTCTCTGGTCTGAACTGCGGGTTTCGCGCCACCCTTCTCACCATTGCGTAATGCAATGAGAGCTTTTTCGTACAGGTCCTTCTCCCTTGCCAAATCCGCTTCTGTAGGTACTGGACCATCTCCATATTCAGGCTTTGGAGCTGGCGGTCGCCTTTCAGGTCCCGGCACTGGTGTTTCACTCTTGCCGGAGGGCATTGGCTCGCGAGGTATTTTGAACGGGAAAATCCAGTCGAGTTCTGCTTGATCTTTCTCGTTCTCTGCCTTTGGAGCATCTTCTGCTGTCAGCCACAGGGATCTGGTACTGCCATACACAGATGCCACTGCTTCCTTAATCGTAGGTAATCTAGCGAACGACGAGAGACCATTTCCGAGCATTTCCTTGGTAGCGGCCTGGATCCAGATATCTCTATCTGTCTCTCTTCGAATGAACCTGAGATCGATGTCGTCTTTTTGTTTAACAAGACTGGTGATAGTGTACGGATGTGGCACAGTCGCAATCGTAAATATCCTGCTGTCATTTCTGAAGACCTTTTGAGCAGAAATCGGAATGTTGTTGCTGACGCAAGGCTTGCACTTCGGCCTGTTTGGAGGACATGACGAAGGGAGAGGTGTGTTGGAGCACTGGGAGAGATTTCGCGCAAGGTCAATGGCAGGCTCAATGAGAACAGTAGTGTGTTCAGGGAGAGGCTTCAGCACAACAATGCCCTTTGGGAACTGGTTTTGCCAAGTAGTGTGTAGGTGGCTGTTGATCAGATCCGGTAGCTGTTGCAAAGCATCAGGAACAGTGCTGAGATCCGAAAGCTTCTCTCCTATCGGCTTATAGGCAGGCGATTTGAGCACGGCATCGCTGTAGAATGCAATGCCTTCTGCCTTAGCCTCCACTGTGACCGTGCCTGGCGACAATGCTTCGTCAAGAAACTTCACGCGCTTGATCGCGGGCGACGACATCGCTTCTTTGAGAGCAGCGTCGATGTGGCTTGCGGACCCTATGAAGAGGCCATTGCTCAGGTTCTCGAAACGAGACAGTGATGGGTACTCGCCTCTGCGCAAAAACGACAATGTCGGATCGTCGTATGTAGCCATTGGAACAGCCATGAAGTTGGCGAGGATGCCACCCTTCATGTTAGCCCATGCGAGCCACCTCATAAGCTCATGCTCGAAGGCCTTCTCCAACGACAGCCCCTGAACCGCGCGATATAGGGGATTGTGCATCGCCTCGCTCTTGCTTAACACGACAGGTCTGAATCCAGCGGCCCACCATGCTCGACGCCATATCTGCAGCAGCTCTTGCTCGGCCTTCCTGCTCTTCTGGTCTTTCCTCCTTGAACTGGCATCGTAGTATGTGTATATGGGCGGTCTTTCAGCGAGGGGAGGCAGAACAGCTCGCGCTTCATCGTAAACCGTGTCACTGCTAAATGGGTTCTTCCATTTCCAGTCGCTGTACCATCTGACATCTCCGCTGCTGCTGTTCGCTTGCTCAGGCGGCGGTTTGTGGGCTGGTGTTCTGAAGCCGGGCAGCCGATCAACCACATTTTGAGCTCCTTCTACCACTTGATGCACGCCGGTCTCGAGTTTCGGCCCAAATGGCACCTTTTCCAGGTATGGGTCATATGCATCCGGGCTCGACTTGCCTAGGAAGACGAGACAGAATAGCAGTATTCCCGTAAGCGTAGCAACGATCTGTAGCCGTCGTGGCAGTATCGAGCACGGATTCAATCGTGGTGGCATATTGCCTTGTGTCTTAAGTCCGTGATCATTCAGATGTTCAGATCGGGAGCTATTCTGAGCTCGCCAAAAGTGTCCGCGCCCGATCTGACATGTGTAGGATCCTTCTTGCGGCAGCGAGCGGTGGTGTGGGTAAAAGTGAAGATGCGCCGCGATGTTCTCAGTGAACATAAAGTGGTGAAAGTACTAATGATGGAAGGGCAGACCAAACAGTTGTCGCGTACTCGCGTCATATTATTCTCCTGCAAGGCTAGTTCTATGCACCGCACCAAAGACGCACATGACATCCTGTCTTCCTGCTCATCATCATCAAGAACTCTCCATCTACACCGACATCCTCTGTCACGATCACGGCGTGAGGCATCCATCTCTTGCTATACTCCGAGGCATGCATCAGATCACAGCATTCGCCACATGCGCAAAATGACAGGAAAAGCTCATGGATGTTATGCAAGAGTGTCGGCAGCGTGCATCGTCTTGAAAAAGTGACCGGCAACCTAGTCGAAGATCGTGCACTTGTCATTTATACAGTTCTACCAGGCCTGACTCTACTCCGATTCTGACGGCCGAGCATTTTCAGACGAGCTTCAACAACACATCGTCTCACTGGGTGATTGTTCACGTGCGACAGTGTGCTCGAGTCGAAGTCACAAGCCATGGCTTCATCATCAGCTGGAACGACGAAGAAGGCCGGAAGTCCAGAAGCATACGACTCTTTGCGTCGCAGGAATGGCGCTGCGGAAATTTTGCAAAGTTATGAGAGATTAAGCTGGCACGCGTTTAAGCGATGTGAGGTATGTTTCTTTGAGGTCAAGTTACTGTCTCAAAAATCTGATATTGATATCTTTCCTTCCCAGACAATAACCCAAACTCGAATGCATTTCCAAGGCGTTGTTGCTGGCTTCACAACCGAAGACGAAAAGAAACGGATTCATTGGAAAGAAGATTTTACGCCACACTCAGGACATGAAACGAAATCGAGCCGCAAGGGCAAGGAAGGGGCAAGTTTCAGTGGTAGTGCTGCCGATTCAAGCTCGAAAGCCGCCTCGAGTAGTCGAAGTCGGGAGAAGAAAGACAGATCTTCACTCGGCGACGGCAGCAAGAGTCCTCGACCCGCCTCCAAGAAGAGCTAGTCAACGGAATCTGACGCGTCAACATCTCGAGGTACGGGTATCATAGGATGACACGAGAGACGAATATCAACGACGACGAGTTGAAAGTTTTACCAAGAAGAATGCTTTTCTGCATGTATAGCTCTAGCATCCATACCAAGATTCCCAAAGCTCTGTTCGTTTCATACATGTAGTAGTAGTGGCAGACAAATACCTGATTGATGAATCAAGCGGTCTGCGTTTCTGTGAAGCCTTCCCTTCGCAAGAAGGATGTCTGACAGCATTGTCGATAGTGATTAAGTATGCTGGTGGTTGTATGGGGAGTGGCGGGCTGCGCAAGCCTTCTCTTCGCAAGATGGCTGACAGCAATGTTGTGTCGATGATGGATTAAGTATGCTGATGTTCATGCTCCAAGAATGTCGTAGTTTGCGCCAAAAGATCGATGCTCGTTGTAATGCAGGCTGAGAATGAGAATAGCCTTGAGGATATGCTGTAGCGTATCTCTCACTTAGTCGAGAACGACTAGTCGGACTGCCAGAGTCCTTACTGCTCAAATGCTAATTCGAGTTCTTCTGGCGACTCGCCGACGGCCTGCTGGAACATTTCGAAAGCTGTGGTCATATCGTCCTTACCGACACCACCCTTAATTCGAACTTCCTCATGAACAGCTGTCAGGGCACTGAGAGCATCAACAGATGCTTGAGTCGGACTCGGTGGAGTCGTAGTGTAGGTGAGCGACAATGGCAGGTCGTCGAGGACTGAAGAGGCGTGTGAGGAACCGTCAGACATAAAGAATGGATCGAGTGAGTCAACGGCTGGATAGCCGAAGAACTCGTCTTCGAAGAAGGATGAGTCGCTCGGCAGGTAGTTAGCGTCATCTTGCTCGATCTCCGGAGCGTTGACTTGGAGAGGCTCATCGAGGTCGGTCGGCATGGTTGGCATGGGGAGATCATCGCCTTGCATGGTGTTCTCGACATCATGGCCGGCCTGGTCGATGATACCGTTGCCCTCATCAGCATTTGTGAAGGCCCAAGCAGGAACAGGATCTGCAGACGGTGATGGGCTCCATCTCACGCCGAACTGGGCTGCGATAGCGTCGAAGTTATCGGCATTGGCGTCAATTTGATCATCTCGCTCGATCGACTCGACAGGAATGTCTTCGGGACGGAGACCTTCTGGACCATGTCCAACCTCGTGGAATGTGCGAGCTGCATTGCGACCCAGACGATCAAGGACCGCGTCGATATCGTCGGCTTGAATCTTGGAAGAGAACTCTTCGCGCCGGATGACCTCATTGCCAAAGAGAACGCCTCCACCCAAAGAGGGATCTTGGTAGAAGTCGTTCATGGTCATGAGCTGGGCGGCATTGATGCCTGGGAGTGGCTTCTGATACTGAGAACCATCGGAGGTGTCGGAGTCATCATCTTCCTCCTTCTTGACGCGGCGCTTGCCCTTAGCACCGCTACGCGAGCGGCCTTTGCCTCGAGGCTCGTCATCGTCCCTGTCTAAGTTAGCCAAAGAACGCCAGATTAGGGACTCGAAAGAGCTCACCAGCCGGCTGAGACGGTAAGGTTCTTGTAAGGACCATTTTTAATGTGGACAGAGCGGACGTGTCTCCGAAGAAACCACGCAAACTTCCATTTCTTTTGGCCGTCCGCTCCGGTGCAGAAGTTGCAGCGATCCTCGCATCGCTCGATGACCAGCTTGCCTGAGGTGTCCCAGTTGTGCTGGTGGCCGATCTTGGTGCAACCCATCTTGTCTTGAATAGAATGCGCGGTTCTGGTCGTTCGAGTTATGGTGTCACTCGGTGGACTCGGAGAATGTCTACCAGAAGTTCTGGTGATGCTGTATGAGCGGTGCCGATAGCGCTCTGTTCGGGGCGTCGGATGCTGCTCCAACGAGTGGTGTTGATTGATGTTAAGTGGAAAGTGTTGGCAGGAAGGTAGTCGACGAAATGTGTGTCTTGTGATAGATACAGCTGCTCGCAGCCTTTGCACGAAGTGAGTTGCTTGCGAGAATGATCAGCGAAGGCTATACTGTGCGCTCAGCGCCTGTGAGACTTACCAACGGGTGTGAATTCGAGGAGGGCGCCGGCGCCTCTGTATGCTTCCAGAGTCGTCGAAAGTGTACAGAAGGAGATGAACAAAGTCGAAAATCGAGGAGAGTGTTGTTGAAGGTTGAGAAAGGAAAGTGAAATGAGGAGAGGAAGTAAGAGATTTCCGTCGAAATCTAACAATAGTGAGCTATGTTCACCTCGACAATAGAAAAGGCAGGAGCGGACAGAGGAGCGGACAGAAACGTTTGACAGTGAATGACAGCCAGGGCTTGCCGATTGTCATTTTGTCCATTTCGCTGCCTTCGATAGCGATGTTAGCATGAGCTGATAGAGCTGGACGGGAGGAGCAAACTCCAATTTCTTAGATGAAAATCCAATGCGTGGGTGTCGAGTAATTTGCATTCAGAAGCGGTGCGGTGGAGGTGTTGCGAGCTTTTCTCACGCCAAGAAATTCCCGTGAACGCTGGCAGATTCTCGGAACTAGCAGTTGTCGTCGTGCACAGGCCTCTCGAAGGAGGCGCAGCTCTGGGGTAATGCAGATCTTTGGCATTTCCCACAGTAAATGGAACGTCTGGCCAATGAGCCAACGACCTTAGTAAGTCTTCACCGCTCACATCCAGAAGATTCGTTCTGCAGCACAATAGCATACACGTGACCCCGAGATAAAGCGCAGAGCAGGGCAGTCCACCGTTGAGCACGAATTGTGAGGGACAATGTCGAAAGCCTCACCCGTCAAACCAGGATTGATGCAGGTCTATCTCTCCGGATCGTTTCCAGGTCGTAGCGGTAGCCACATGTGCTGCAATGAGAGGGATCTTCACGATTACGTGTCAGTCATCACCGTCAGATTGGCAGTTGCCAGGTGGATGTGGTCCTATGCGCATGAACCTCGAGTTCGGATGTCTGCAATGTGCGAAGGTGAACATTACGCATTGCTAGTGAGATCAGTGTCTGTTGGAACTTCTTAGCAATGCGACTCGCAACAGTATATCGAGTTCTTGAATTTACCAAGAAATCGTCCGTACGTCTCTGTCCTCAGGCGAACAACTATTACTAGCTAAAAGCACGCAACCAGTGAAGTTGGCATTGGTGATGTTCCTCATCTCGATACGACGACACAGTCCAGATATGTGATTCTGCGACGATGAATCCAGCCTCTATACAAACAATGCTCCAACGTGAAGAAGGTGGAAGACGTGAAGTTGGCAAAGGGATGGCTGCAGCGGCGTGAGGTCTGAGATTTTGGCAGGCACGTAGGCGGAGCTCCGATTGGCCAATCGTGTCCACCCGCTTCTTCAACCTCAGTCGGACAACAAGAGCATACCTAACCGCCCTTCCGCAACCCATTCGCGCCTCTATACCACCGAAATCATGCTGGCCGGTCGCATTGCAGCTCGGTCCGCCCGAGTGGCAGCTCCGCGATTCCAATTCACTGCCACGCGCTCTTTGACACAGACCGCGGCAAAGCCTGCAGCAGCGGACTCCAAGCCTCCTGTCGAGCTCTTCGGCGTGGAAGGTACCTATGCCAGCGCTCTTGTACGAATGCTCGCCACGAAAATACGTACAGTCTACGCCAAACACTAATTACAGCTACACAGTACACCGCCGCCGCCAAGTCCGGTTCCATCGATGCCGTTTCCAAGGCCATGGAGAGCCTTGGGCAGACATTCAAGAAGGACGCCAAGCTCCAGCAAGTCCTGACCTCGCCTACTCTCACCGTTTCCGACAAGAAGCAGATTGTCGCTGAGATCCAGAAGACCATCAACGTGCAGGACAAGACCAACACTGTGCAGAACTTCCTCGAGACTCTTGCCGAGAACAACCGATTGGGAGTATTGGATGGTGTGACTGAGAAGTTTGCGCAATTGATGAGTGCTGCTCGCGGAGAGGTGGAGATGACTATTACCAGCGCTGCGCCATTGGACAACAAGATCGTGAAGCAGCTCGAGAACGCTGTGAGCAAGAGCCAGTACGTCGGTCAGGGCAAGAAATTGAAGGTTGTGTCCAAGGTATGTAGAGTTAAATGCCATGAGTCTGGACATCTACTAATGCTTCACAGGTCCAGCCGGACATCCGAGGTGGTCTCGTTGTTGAGATCGGCGATCGAACCATTGACCTGTCTGTTTCGTCAAAGATGGCCAGGATGAACAAGCTCCTCCAAGAAACCTTGTAGATATGTTGCGATAGATGAGTGGGCGCCTGTAGAACTCGACAACCGGAAACAGTTCCTTGTGTAATACTCGTCTCAATCATATCGGAGTGAATGCGTATCTGCTCAGGCGTGCCTTGGGTTTCCTGACGCAAAGCCTCGCCAACCAAGCTCTGATTATCCTGAACTGCTCACCATTCGTGCTTTGCGCACGTTGCTGCTCAATGATAGCATTCTGGGGTCTTTACTGCTTCTCGCAGACCGATAGCAGTAATTCAGATGACGGAGGCAAAGGTGCCTTCGCTTACGGAAGTGATGAGAAGAAGGTGTATGTGTGATCATCGTGGAAGATCTGCTTCTTGATTCGCAATATGAAGACTATGGACTCAATGCTGCTCGTCTTGAAGCCTGACCATGAAGAACACAGGGCCATTTTCAAGCACTTGGCACACAGTTCAAAATTGGTGAAGTTGACTGTCACAGTTTGTTGCATTGGTGTTTAGAGAAATGCCGCTAAACTCTGCAGGCACAACATAGACACTGGACTGCACAACCGTCAAGCTCTCCATCATTGCTAGCATTCCATATTCACACAGGAATGCGCACTTTCCAAAACGAATTACGCCGAATGTACATCCCTCAGCGTTCCAACGCCACTTTCCCGATAGCACAAAACTCAACACGCGACCATCTACACCTTGACATGCTGGCCGAGCTTGAGTGCAAGCTTGTGCAGCTCCTTATAAGCCTCATCCCACTCTCCCGCGTCCTCGTCCTTCTTTCCGTCCTTCTGACCTCCTGCATTTGGTGTGAGCATGACCACACTCGTCGGTCTCTTCGTGCTTCCAGCTGCTCCAAGCTCTGCTCGCGATGGAACGTAGATGTAAGGAATGTTGTGATCCTCGCATAAGACTGGGATGTGAGAGATGACGTCCATGGGAGAAATGTCTGCCGCCAAAATGACGATGCCGTTCGGTAATGCGCCTGAGCCGAGTGATGCTGGAGTAGCTGGTGGAGATTTGCGAATAGATTTCACGCATTCTTTGACGCCGCGCTTGAGTGCCTTATGCTTGGCAGCTTTCTTGACGCTTTTCAAGACCTACGCGGAAAAAAGTCAGACATGAAGATCATGGGAATGCAGGATGCAATCAGCAGCGTACCTTCTTCTGCGACTTGTCGTCCGCAAGTGGGTTTGCGAATGGCACAAGTGCAGCCACCGAGATTCCAGTTATGGCCTTCTTATCACCATCCACATTTGCATCTTCCACCTTCACTAATGTCTGAACATCCACATCCATAACCGAATCCTCCTCCACCGGAGCTGGGAGAGATTCTCTCTTGGATTTCTTTTCTTTCTTTACCTTTTTTGGTGCGCTGTCCACCTCAGCATCCTCAGCCTTGCGCTTCTTATCCTTCTTCTCCTTCTTCGCGACGACCTCAGCTCCGGTCTTTGCCATGGCTGCTGGTTATAGATGTGTAGTTGTGTGGCTGCTGTGCAATGATATCCGTCTACGAAAAAATTGGATTCCCTCGAAGCTCCAAATTCAGAGCATGCCCAAAGCGTGCTAGCGGCTTTCGGGTCAGGGCAAGCGCGGTGGACTCTCAGCTGCCCGCGAAATCGCAGTTGCATACGATGCTTGTCAACTCAATCTTATTGACATTTTTCTCTCACCTCTCCTTCAGTCTTCCCGTCCTGTCGCCATCATGACCTTGACACTCTTCTGGATATCTACCGCGCTGGTCGTCCAGTCAAACGCATGCTTTGGTGCGTTTGCATTCGATCGAAATGAAGACATCACTCACAATGTCACGGAAACATACGCCAGTAGGACATATTTCTACGTTGGCGGCCACTATGTGAACGCCACTCTGCCAGGGTCAAACACCACAGGACAGTACATGGTCGGTCAGATCTACGTCGAGAAGCTTCTTCCTCGATCAGTCACGAGACAATATCCGATCATCTTCATCTCTGGCAATGGGCAGACGTCGACAAACTTCTTGAATACGCCTGACGGACGTGAAGGCTGGGCATCATATTTCTTGAGACACGGCTACACTGCATACCTCACGGATCAAAGCTCAAGAGGACGGTCTTCCTTTCTGCCAGGCGATGGTGGTCTTACAGCTTTTCCAACGGCGCAAGAAGAGTCCCTCTTCACCGCACCTGAGAAGCAGAGGCCTCTGCCCTATCCTCAATCAGCTTTGCACACACAATGGCCTGGAGCCGGTCTTGTCGGCGATCCTATCTTTGATGCTTTCTACGCGAGCCAGGTCCAGGCATTGTCGAATGGAACGCTGCAAGCAATGTACAACAATGTCTCTTACAATGCTCTTTTGGACAAGATAGGACCTAGTTTCGTTGTCACGCACTCGCAGTCTGGGCCGTATGGCTTCTCGCTTGCTGATGCCAGGCCTGCACTCGTGAAGGGTCTCATATCGTTGGAACCACAGGGTCCGCCGATCGAGAATTGGAATGGACCGCCATTTGTAAGTTTTCCAGACATCTATTTCCATCCAGTAGGCAATATGGTGATGTGCGGATTATGTATTAGATCGAATGCTGGATCGATGTGTTCGCTTTGACAGGCAAGCAGATCGTTTCCCGCTCGAAAGGCCTAAATCCAGGCAATGCCTTTGCATATTAGCTACGGCGAAGACAATGCATAAGAATGTCCAATTGATGTGTCCGACAGCAGTCTGATTACAGCACTACAGGCGGCGCACGCTCCTACGGTCTGACCCCGCTACCCGTGCATTACGACCCTCCAGTCTCTAGTGCTGCCGAGTTGAACATCGAACTGGTAGCAGCCAGGAACCCCAATTCGTCCAAATGCTATCGCCAAGCGGAACCAGCGCGGCAGCTCGTGAACATTGCCAAAGTGCCCAACCTCCTCATAACAAGCGAGGCCGGATATCATGCTGTATACGATTACTGCACGGTTGACTGGGCAATACAGGCTGGAGTCAAGGTTGACCATGTGCCTTTGGAAACGGTGGGTATTAATGGCAATGGCCATTTCATGTTTCTGGAGCAGAATAGTCTGGAAATCGCAGCGAAGGTTGTCTCGCCGTGGCTGGAGAAGCTTGCAGTCTCGAACTCGAATTCGTAGATCTTGCCTTTAGATATCGACAGAATACTGTGTGTGATGGTTGTGTCCTGGGACTCCTCTCTCACAAACCACTCGTCTCATCAGCAGCAAATTCACATTTGCATCACCCACATCGCCATTAACCCATCTTGCGAAGCGGCGCAACATGATCTTGCCATGCTACATCGACGGTGTGTGCCACTGCGCTTCGCTCGATTGCGCCCTTCAGACTCCTTTGGCATGTGTGGTACATCGACGCAGCTGGAAGCAGCCTCCTATCCATGTACCCTCCACGGCGAACATCATTCCTGGCTCTCAGCACGTCATATTTCGTATTGGTACAAAATTTTCGAAGGTGTCCTCTCAGAGCGCTTCCCTGATATCTTTTGCCCTGGTCTCGACGTAGAACCCAGGATCTGGTCTTCGCAAGTCTTTCATTTCCGTCTTGCTCAATGGTGCGTCGACTTCTTGTACGTCGACGAGCTCCTTGACTGCGAATATCTGTCCAGCGACATCTTTGGACACTGGCTGGTATACGGTTGTCATGCGCTTCTTGAGGCCGAGCGCGTGGAGGACCCCGGAGGTCTTTTTCGGCAGACCAATTGCTGAGCGCAGGAGCGTGATGCGGAAGTAAGCCATATTTGGTGTGATGATGTGAGTTTGCTGGTGCGATTGTGATGGCGTCGTGGTGTTTGCAGCAAGCGGGATCGCTAGTCGTCTGTTGTCAATCGCAAACAAGGAAGAACTAAAGTGAAGGAAGTGCATGTGAGATGTTCTCCGCAAGCTCATGTATGGGCCTCCATACAGTAGCTCCGCCTCCACGCGCGACTCGACCACGGGGTCCACCACTTGCCTACCAGATCTCTCAGTGATACAAACGCTGTGCTGAGAGGCACAGCAACAGACGCCATGAACGATGGCACGCTGGAAGATACGACGTCGAAGCTTGCGGAGCTGCTCAGAAATCCGGACGACCTGGACAAACTCCCGTCACTGCGCAGCGAGTTCACGCGCAAAAAGGCAGCCATTGACGGCCAGCTCAAGCATGGTCTGAAGGAACAGCTAGAAATCACACAAAATGGCATGGCCAGCATTAACGACGGCCACAAGATTGTTGCCTTGATCAAAGATGAGATGATGAAGATTGACAAGCTATGTGCGGAAGCGCAAGGCATGATCGAGGACTTTCCAGAGATCAACAAGATGAGCGTGATGCAGCGCAACTTTGCGGCTGTGGAGAGCATCAAAGCGAACATCAATACCTTTGGAGATCAGCTGGCTGACTTGGAGGCTTTGCTGAAAGAGGATGACGAGGATCTCGAGGCCCAGCCGAACTTGTTAGCTGTGCATTCTGGTTTGAGTTTGCTACGGGATGTAAGAGATCAGGCGATGGAGCAGGTCAAGGGAAGTGCGGATGGAGAATCGGGCCAAGAGCTCATTGAGAATCTTCCTCTTGAGTCTGGCGTCACACTGCGAGACTACTTCACCAAACTTGAACATGTGATCGAATGGTTCGACGAGCATGTGGGTCAGGCATGTATGAATCTGATTCAGCTCGTTCAGGCGGGCAACAATGGACTGGTCGTGCGTCTCGGGCTGGTGATCGAAGAAGAAGAGAAGAAAGATCGACAGACCAAGGCCTTGCAAGATGCTCAGCGAGAGTTTCAGCATGTTGCGCAGCGATTCAAGAGCATTAATGTTGGTCAAAGAGAGCTGCGCGGCTACAAGACGAAGTTCTTGCAAGCCATTGAATATAATGCTCAGCTGCAGTTTGCACAAGTCAAAGAGTCCTTCGATGGTGACCCGGAGAAGCTCGAGAAGTCAGTCAGGTGGTACTTCAACGATCTTAACACCGTCAAGCTTGGTATGCAGGACCTTTTGCCGAAGAAGTGGAAGATCCTGAAGACCTACGTCGACATATACCACAAACAGATGCACGACTTTCTAATCGAGAAACTAGACGACAAGGATATTACCCCTTTACACATGCTCGCCATTCTCAACTGGGTCGAGAAGTACCATGGCAAGATGTCCAAGCTCGGTGTGAAACAAGAACGCCTTCAGCCGCATGTCCTTGATGAGCGCGAAAGTGAGATTGTCCGCGACTACCGCAATCTTATCACGAGAGCGGTCGAGGAATGGATGGACCGGATGGCCGCTATGGATCGAAAACAGTTCCTCTCTAGGTCGGAGGGCAGTCTGGACCAGGATTCCAATAACCAACTGCATACAAAAACACTCGGAGACATGTGGAGAATGCTGAGCGAACAGCTTTCAGTCGCAGAGGGTTCTCAGCGTCCTGACGTGGTAGAAGGTGTTGTAGACGCCATGATGCGCGCTCTCAAAGGCAGACAGCAGATGTGGGAACGATTAATCGACGATGAATATCGCAAACTTGAGAACACGGCCGATCCAGCCACACTGGAAGGCATTAGTAGCATGCAGGAATGGTTCGTTGCCATCGCCAACGACCAAATCGCCATCATCGACGACGATCCAGACAACGGCACAGTCTCCTTCCTCTCCCGGTTTAGACAAGACTACGAACAGCTCGTCACACCCGCCTACATTGTCACTTCGAATGCCGAAATTGAAACTCTCACAAACGGCTACGTCGACCTCGCAACACACTGCATGTCCCTCTTCGCAGCAGTCATCTTCGCCACAGACATCAAACCTGTCCTAGTGGAATTCTTCACGAATTCCTGGTACAGTAAGAAAACTATGGCATCAATCACCACAACTTTCGAAGACTACCTCAAAGACTTTACCGACATTCTCCATCCGGCCCTACAAAATATCTTCATCGAAGAACTTTCCGACGCACTCCTGGTCAGATATCTCGAATGCGTCAAGAACAAAGGCGTAAAATTCCGTCGTCAAGATCCTTTCACCGATAAGATAAAAGATGATGTCCTTACTGTCTTTAACTTTTTCGGTTCATACGGTGACGCGTTTGATCTTATCAAGGATAAGTGGAGGGCGGTCAATGCTTTTGGTAACCTTTTGTCTGCTGCCAAGGGTCAAGAGGTCGTGGAGGCGTTTGTGAATATGAAGCAGCAGTATTGGGACGTGCAGATCGGATGGGTCGAGTCTGTGTTACGAGCTAGGGATGACTTTGATCGGAGTATGTTGAGTAGTGTGAAGAGTGCGGCTGCTGGGTTGAATGTTGAAAGAGGTCCGGAGACTGTCATGAGCAAGGTCAAGTAAAGGGGAGGAGGGGCAGAGGCTGTGCATGATGTTGTGAGCAAGGAGTTCTGGCGTTCCTTCGACTTGAGGAAATGGGAGAGTGATACCCATGGTGGCATGCCAAACATGTCTGGTTCAGCGCCACAAGCGGCGAAAGAGGGAAGAAGGAGAGAAGTGTTGGTAGAAAGTATCCTCCATTGAAGAGGTCATCTCCAGTGGTATTACCCCTGCTATACACTCAAAAAATTCGTTCACGGTAGCGCGCGCGCGCTCGCTCGCTCAAAAGCTTTTCAGTCATATCGTTCATCACACAAAACCATGACCATGACCACAGCTCTTCAAATCAAAAAGGGGTATCCACCTTTCACATCCAGACACCCGAATCCTGCTTGCTGAAGTGCAGCACGAAATAAAAACTTCACGTCCGTCCTACCTCCACAAAATTCCAAGAATGTTCACAGCCGCATCTTTCCAAGTCTACGCTGAATGGCTTGCTCGCGAATGCTTGTCTACTCGCAATCGCTCCAGAATGCTCTTTACAGAATCGCCTTTTCCTTGACCACCGTCCACCTCATCCACAAGCGATAGAGCCTTCTTCGTCAGCCCCCGCAGCACTCTCCTAGAGTACGAGAAGCTACCGCATCGTTCCATGTATGCCACTGCATACTTCTTGACTTCATCGTCTTGCGTCTTTTGCTTGAGGATGTTGATTAAAACCAGGTTGGAGGGATCGGATCGAATGGCATGGATGATAGGGAAGCTGAATTTGCCTTCGGTCAGATCTTCGCACAAGCCCTTGTTTTGCGTATAGATGGTGTCGCTGAGATTCTTATAGTCGTCCAAGATCTGAAAGAGGAGACCCATGGTGTTTACCAGGGGGACGTAATCTACAGGTTGTCTTGAGGCGCTCGGTGCCGCGTTGTGTATCGGAGACTCGGCGCACATCAACTTGATCGCTAGTCGGAATAAACCTCCAGTCTTGTTGCCTACCATTTCCAGGTAATCGTCTTCCGTTGGACATGTCAAGGTATCGCGCCAGAAGAGGTCCATGCCTTGTCCCCGATGCAGATTCAGCAGTTCTTCAGTATATATTCGGATCACTTCGGGATTGTTCAAAGTAAGCAGTTCTTGCAGCGCGCAGAAGTAGACATAGTTGGCGCTGTTAATCGTTTGCGCTGTTCCAAAGATGCTGTGCGCGACAGGTATGCCTCGCCGCAGTTGACTGTTGTCCTCAACATCATCAATCAACAGAGAGGCTGTGTGCAGCATAGCGACCACTCGTGTGATGATGTGAAGTGAGGCATGCGGCACTTGCAGCCACTCATTAAAAGCATTGATCATCTGTGACCGGATGTCCTTCCCCGGGTGCGATTCCAGGTACACAAATGGGCCCTTGAGAATATTCTCCTTCTCTGTGCTCCAGCTCATGTTGTGGCCGTTGATCAAGTCTTGACCGATAGGCGGCGAGTTCTTGAGGTCGGCCATGGACGCGGGACTGTGTGCAAGTCGGTGGTGCTTGCCCTGTGCCATCCACTCGCGCTCGTCAAACTCGGCCAGACGACCAAGACTGCGATGTTTTCTGGGCGACTTCCTAGTGCTGCCTGGACTGGGCGTGTGCTCCGAGTTATGTGAGACGGCGTTGCTGCTAGAGGTGCGGGTGGGTATGGCAGCTGGATTGATCCAGACGGAGGCGGAAGAGCTGTGGTCGGCGGTGGTAGTGGAGGTAGTGGGAGGAGATCTAGTGGTCGCCGTCGCCGTCGCAGTCGTCGTCGATGTCGCTGCGGCCAAAGGTGCTGTGGAGTACATCTGCTCTAGGAAACGGCTTGCGCGGGCTTGAAGTGCGCTGGATGCCGCGGAGTCTCTCTTCGGCGTCAGCGGTGGATATAGCGAGTATTTGATGCGTGTAGGCTCGCTCCACTCCTCCGCATTATTATTGGTGTTGTTGCCGGCGAGTGTGGTGCTGCTGCTGGAGAAGCTCGAAGCTATCATCGTTGCTTGTCTGTCCGTGCTCGGGAAGCAAGGCAGGCCAGGCAGATTGGGATACCACGGGCAGAAGATTAAAATACTACAGGCAGATTGAGCAATAGACGGCGTTAATCACAAAGACACCAGCAAGATCTCTTCTCAAGACGACTCGCCGCGCCCTGCCCTACCAGGAAGACGCCGTATATGCGTTGTGCAGCCAAGGTCATGCCGACCATTTTCGCTGCTCGTGCACGCTGACATGCTCATGCTGCAGAGTGCAGACTACTACCGGTGCTGTCCGTCGTTCACGATGCAGCCTCTGATCAATCACGCTGATCGCTTTGCGCGCCACTGCTGCGCCCAAACGTTGACATATCGCAGCTAGTGGCACGCCGTCACCGTTGCCGTTGTCCAACCCGTTCCTGCGTAGGCGTGCATCGCACACTTGCTTTGACCGATCATGACAGCCGAGCATAGACAGGGAATGTGAGATTCGGTGTTAAGATTCTGAAGATGATATTAGGATTCTGGACGGTCGCACTATGGGAACAAATCTGCACCGACTCGACGCCGCCTTTCTATCGAACCTCCTCCCATCGAGACACCACTGCAGGTCTACCGCTATCATCAAGAACATGGATTTGCACTACTGAGGCGCTTTTGTGTTGGACTCCTCGTCACCAGCATAAGCGTACTTCGAGTCCTTCGACCAAGGATCTCGGAGAGAGGTGCAAATGCCATAGGACCAACTCCGAATCCAACAACAAAGAGTGTGATTGTGGAAGTGACACCTCCTGGCTGACTCCGAAGGTCATGGCCGGTCCCGTCAAATCTGCGGTGATCACAGCACTGTTGAACGCCACGGCGAAGCAGGTAATAGCAACCACCATTGTGCACCACCATTTGTATGCTTTAGACCAGTTCTTCGGATTCGCTGGGTCTCCTTTCACGAAAGTCACCAGCTCACAACGCTCAGAATTTCCAGTCTTGGTCGATCTGGTGGGAAGCAATCCGTTCGCAGTCTCTTCCGTATACTCTCCCGTCTGTGCTTCCGCCGTCAGTGTTCAATATGGCAGATTGACGGCATCCACAGGATCTGCTTCGAAGCTGGTGTTGGTATCGAGTCTTCGCATCGGTTCTTCGTCGACCTTCTCGTCCGTTTCTTATGATGTTCTGCTGCTGGACAGTCTGCTCGGCTGGTGCGTTGATTCTGCCATGGTAGAGTTTGTCTTCGGCAATGCTGTATGTAGTAGGAAAGGCTGCTATTCTGATCTCATACACAAGGAAAGCTAAAAACACCTACCTCCAGATTGTATACATGGATGGCCATGGTCGACGCAGGGCAGACGCATAATGTCAGAATCCGCATTGGAACCTCCGTCAGTCCGCGATGATATGACCTCGGGCCATATGGTCAACGGGCCGAAGAACGGGCGAAGGTCGGTTGTTTGCGTGAGTGAAGAAAATGAAGCCACAAAAGAGACTGACGGTGGGTGCGGATCCTGCACCGAAGGCCGATGGGACGTTTGTGCATCAGTTATGAAGGTATCAGTGTTGAATGATGTGAGGAACGATCATGTCGTTGTTGCTTAACGTTGCGGCAGTCCTTACTGCTGCACAACTCATAGAGAGCGCTGGGAGCAGGATAAAATATCAGCTGCACGAACGATGAGGTGCTGTCGATGCCTGGCCGGCCTTCGCCTGCTGGAGATGGTGCATAGATGAATTGATATCTGACACTGGCAGCTGGTCGTCGTTCTCGGCTGGCGAATTCGCTTGGAACTGGCCGGCCGGATTAACTTTTCGATAAGCAAGGTGGCTGGTCAGAATGATGGCAATGATGGCAGCATGCAGCGCATGAGTCGTTTGACGAGACGATGCCACGTCAGAAAACGAAGAGCGAATGGCGATGCCCACACCCCTGCTCATCACATGCCACCGCTGCTATCTTCTGCACCGCGACTGCTTCTTCACACGAATCATCGACCCCGCCGCGCCCCTTCCCCTCCACTAGCCGAAGCCTCTGCACGTCCCTCTCCTGCCTCTGATTTTCCATATCTCCTGCCTCGCCCGCACTTTAACCTGGGCGCAACTTCCTCCAACCTTCACGCGCGCCTTCTGTTTCTGCCCAACCCTTCTACCACCTCTCTACCACGCAACCAGCACATCCCGAACCACACTTCCTTCACACATTGTGCAACCCATACCAACCACACATTCTTACTTGAAACTTGCATTGACAAGGCACTTCCTGTTGCCCGATCTGGACTGTCCAGCATGACATATCGCAGCCGCGAGGATTATTTGGCCGCCAGGTACATTTCTTCAAGTCATTCTTCTGCAATTGTTTGAACTGCGTCTACTTGCACATCATCCAGCATTGTTGCTGTATAGCACTTGCCTTCTCCAATGGAGCTCCATGCTCTGCCGGGACATTCATCCGGACCCTGCAATCAACGGGAGTAATCCGTGGATCTAGACGTGCTCATGGAGTAGTGAGCCCTTCACTGCACACCTCGGAGTCTTCTTTTTGCTCAGCATCTTGCGCCTGACGAAGCCTGCGATCGACACGTGATCAAAAGCTCGTCTTCCGTGTTGTAGTCAACGAGGACATCTCCATCCACCGGACCCGCCACTGCCTGTACTCTCTTCCCTTGGCATTTGACCTTCTCCCGCGCGCTCTACGAGCAACCAGTCTCCGGATTCAGCACTTGCGAACCATTAATCGGAATTTT
The DNA here is from genome assembly GCA_001578225.1 of Pseudocercospora musae. Taxonomy (NCBI): domain Eukaryota; kingdom Fungi; phylum Ascomycota; class Dothideomycetes; order Mycosphaerellales; family Mycosphaerellaceae; genus Pseudocercospora; species Pseudocercospora musae. The sequence continues at coordinate 18,905 of LFZO01000195.1, read as the reverse complement.
CTGTATTGGCCTTGTCGAGAAATGCTCTGCCGAATGATCTGGTCCGACCTGCCTCCCTGGCCTTGGAGCCTTTACGTCCTACGCCCTATCATCCCCTGAACCCAAAGGCTCTTTTCCAGATGGACACCCATTGCTGATCAACCTGGCAAATTGAACCGGCCTTCTAACCTTGCTTTACTTGTTGTGCTGTTGCTTGTTTTTCCATATGCTCCGCGAAATCGTGAAGGTCGCCAACTGACATGTTCGTGATTCAGCAAGGAGTTCGCTCCTTTCCCACAACCTGGATCTGTACTGTTTGCACAACCCGCGGAAGTGGATCATTGGTGCCAGTCCATAACTTACCCGGATAGTGGATATCCTCTCACTCCTCCGGATACTGCCTCGGACTGCGCCCCATCAGACTGTGCAGACATGAACGGCCCATCCTGGAGTCAGGCCCCTGCGCCGGCAGAATCTTGGGCCACAGCACCCTATCCGGACCACAGCACGTTCGTGCAGAACTCATGGCAACCTACCCGCTTGACAACCCAGGACTTACAGACCTTGGATTCTTCCTCTTGGTACAGCATTTCCCAAGGACCTGTAGACACGGGCTTGTCGCCTGCTCTGAGTCATGAGAGCCAGAGCACGCACACCCTGAACTGTATCTCGGAGCCGGAGTTGCTTCCTCTGCCGCCCGGCTTGGATCTGTCTTTCATTGGTGAACCTACTTGGGACAATGCCGGTTCTGTAGTGTGTCCCGGCTCTACCATGTCTCAGGATTTTGCGTCTAGCATGGTATCCTCACCTGAGGTCTTGGCTCCCATGTACCCGGTCTCTACTCCTAGCTGCGGTCCACAGCAATTTGCAGTGTGCCATTCTGCACCCTATCCGAGGAGGACAACTTCTGATTCTGTTCTGTCCCAAACAAGGCCAATTCTACCACGTGCCGAAAGCGTTTCGTCTCCGGAGACTCACCTGCGGCCTCATGCTGGACTGGCACACATTCCAGGTGCTGGCCATGCAGATACTGCTTCGAGCGTAAGTAATGCTGCTGGAATGCCCAAGGATGCTCATTTCCCACATGGACCATTCCATACTGTTGCACAACAAGCCCGGATGTCTCCTGTTGGCCATGGTCTTTTGACTCCACGTCCGGATTCGGCACCTTGCCAGACTGTTCCTCAGGCCTACTACCCGGAAAGCACCCATGGAGAGATGAATGCCCTCGTGCGCTATGATCAGGCAGGCAACATGATGGAATCAGCTGAGAGGTTCGATCGAGTCAGTCAATCGACGATAGGGCGGAATACTAATCATTTGCGCAGCTATGCTTATGGCTTCGGTCAAGCGCAACAGATGCCATCTTCAATGTCTGGACCCCAGGGAATGCAGTCCGCGGAAGTTTTCAAAGGATCCATGCCTGTCCAGTCATCGTGCGCTGCTGCCAGCATGACGAGCGAGAGCGATGAAGGCCGCCACAGGAACGATCCGCTTTACTCCAGAGGACCTGAATCGGATGGACTGTACCACTGCCCGTTCAAGAACGATCCCAATTGCCAGCACAAGCCTACCAAGCTCAAGTGCAACTATGAGTACGACAACATATCCCCATTTCGCGTGAAGTGTGATACTGATCCTTTCTGTTCTGCAGCAAATTCATCGACTCGCACCTCAAGCCATTCCGATGCAAGGTCGAAGCATGCTCCAAGCAGGAGTTTTCGTCGACAGCCTGTCTTCTACGCCACGAAAGAGAGGCACATGGAATGCACGGACATGGTGAACGACCTCACCTCTGCTACTACGGCGGTTGTGAGCGTGGCATCCCAGGTAATGGCTTCCCCAGGCGCTACAACCTTTTCGATCACATGAAGCGAGTCCATGATCACAAGGACGAGCCAAACCAGGACCGAGGAAGCCCAGAAGGCCGCAAGTCATCTGGACGTAAAAGGAAGGCTACTGGTTCCATCAGCGAGGAGCCAGCCGCTCAGCGCCCAAAGATCCAGCAGATCCCCACACCGGTGTCGGAACCCTCTCCAGTGATGGCCGTTCCACGGACCACTTACGTCGCTACCGATGGACCATACACTGAGGACAATCGCACCATTGACAATAGATCGCAGCGCGCGGCTTACTCACAATGGGCCAACCAAAGACAGCTTTTGGAGTTCAGTGTGAACTCTGTCAATGGCCCGCAAGATGAGACCAACCTCCAGCGACTCAGCCAGAACGTGGAAGAGCTCCGTCGTCTTTCTCAGCAAGCACGGCACGGCTGAATAAGTCAGGTGTGACAGGACTCATTGTTGGTCGTTATGAGTAGTTCTTGCCGGATGTGCAATAGCTTACCGTTCCCAGCCAATGAGGTCCTGTTGTTGACTCTTCAGATAATCATGGCAACCAGCCTGAACCAAAAGCGTTTGGCCTTCCAGCCACCAAACAGGGCTTTAGCTTTCACAAACCATATGGACATCGCCATGCCGGTCACTTGGATCATCGTCCCGTTGGAACATTTGTCCACGGGCGCCGCCCAAAGCCCAATAATGTTCAGCCCTTCGCACATCCAAGGAATGTCAATCCAGATTTTGGAGAAATGCAAGTGGTGCTATGTCTGACCTTCGGTGGTGACGAGATTCCGTATCTCAGGCTAGAATCCCATTCAGTGGCACTTCAAACTGTAGCACGACTACCAGGGCCAGCTGATGGAGAAGCTTTGTGGATTGCTGACCACGAGCATGGGCGGCGAAGAAGATAAGCCAATGAGGTGGCAGAAGAAGGGAACGCTGGGTGACGAAGACGAAACAGATTGTACAACTTTTGAAACAAAGGCCGGCGTTGGAAAAAAAAAAAGGAAAATTTTCTCTATAACCTTTCCATATTGCCATCCCTGGCTGTGAAGCGTTTCTATGATTCCAGGCTTGCGTAGCCTAAGCCCAGCGCTTGCCGTCGCCATCTGCTTGCTTATGGATCCTGCTCCATCTGCAAAGATACTCCGCTGACAACTCGCTGTCGCCTGCAAGGAGTTTGATCCAGGCGTGAGCGAAAACGAAGGTGTCGGCAGGTCTCAGATTATGTAGCACAAGAGCTCCTCATCTCATCTCCAGTGACTCTTTACTACAACCCGAGGAAGTGAAATGGCGACCATGGATAACGGCAGCTCTGTACAAGCACTTGAACAATGACTCCTCGCTTCAACATCTGCAACTCTTCTAGCAATTCCGAGAAGTGAACCGACGACCAGCAAGGACAGCAACGTGATGAAACTCATCAGCCTGGATCTCGTTTGGAGGTGAGCATGCTCATGCTATCTCACACGGAAGACTCCATCATTTCCGAGCTGGAGCTTGCTTTATGAGCAAATACGTGTGATCTTGGCAGCACGGAGATCTTCCTTCACCAGAATGCCAAACATGACCGACTGAGCCTTGCTGATAAAGGATCTCAGAATTGCCATCTCAGGGCCGAAATCTGTATTCTGGACATCGGAGCGAGGTGCGGACACCACGGAGACTCAGATAAAAAAAATGGAAGGCATGCTTTTCAGCAGGGTATCTAGTAGGCCACGGTTACATTTTTCCCCTCAAGCAAACAATGATCTCGATCAGCTAGTATATCAGCTTGAAGAAGAAGAACCACGTATATACGATCGGTGCAAGGATGATGTTGGAGACTAGTGTTCCCAGTTCTCCGCTGACTGCACGCACGATGTACTTTTCTAATATCAACAGGAGAGTTAGTGAGAATTCGAGATAGATGTCGGGTTACTTCTCTTAAATGCTTACCGACTGTCAACTGCTGCGTTTCTGTAGCGCGTTTGAACATGTCTTGTTCGAAAGTTTTCACGTTCTTGTCTAATGTGCCCTTCTGATTAGAAGAGTTTTCGGATGTCGATGCCGCTGTTATAATGAGTTCGGCGAGTTTCATGGCATCTGCGAACGCAAGATTGACGAGTCAGCCTCGGTCTGTGGATTCCCATACGCATCTTTTACCCACCATAACATGTGCTGCATCACCAATCAGTGTCACACCTTGCTTGTGCTCCCACTTGTGGCCGACGGGCAGCATGTGAAGATCACGAGGGACGACTTTGTCATCTGCTCTCAGGACCAGGTCCAGCAATCGAGGATCCCAATCCGAGTAGTCTTTCCTGGCCGCAGCCTTCGCTTGCTGGGCATTTGTGACATCGTAGCCATCCTGCTTCTGCCAATCGGGCTGTCTGACTGACCACGTCGATACATTTTGTAGGTGAAATTTTTCGTTGTGCTGGACAACTTGGGCTGGTGCTTTTGAAATTAGACTCTTTGTGCACCAACTCTCAAGCGAGCTGGCAACTTTTGATGCAACGCAATGCTCCTGCCTCCATGGCATCATATACGCAAGAAAACAACGTATGCCTTTCAGCTCGGTTGAGCACCGTTCGTGAGGCTCAGTGGCCGTGACGCCGATGTATGGACCCGTTCAGCGGAAAGCGACTGCCTGGCTCAGTGTATGCAAAAGTAGACATCTCGCGCATATTGTAAGGGGACCTGGCGTTGCATCACCGATGACCTACAGTAACATCGAATTTAGATTGGCATGGAGCACCACGAACAGCACAGTTTTGAGCCCTCATCTGGCAGAATCTGAGCCTGAACGCTACTTGAAGTGAGGTTGTCTGTTGTATACCAAGACCTGTCACGATGCATGTCATATTGCCCGGCGCAAAAAGACTTTCCGATTGAGACACGGACGGTCCATGCTCGGGCATCGAACGACGAGGGCAAGCCTCAAGGGTGCGAAATAGACTCCCACCTCTTGAGCTATCACTGCCACTGAGACCTCGCTTGCTACTCGATAGCAACTTGCTGTAGCCTTGCTCGCACCTTGCACAAGTGCACAAAGCTCCAGGATCCGTGCTGCAGTATGCCAAATATTATCCACCGCAGCCGCGGCCAATTTGTGCCCGGCTCTGGTTCGGGATTCTTCGAAGCCGCCCAACATCCTGAGCACGAGCATGTGACGCCACCGCTGACCATCTATCGTCTCGTCAGCAGTAGCAGTGAGAGAGCATAGTCGACTCGTCTGCGGCCGTAACTTATGCAGGTACCGACACGCTTTGTCTTCTGTTCTAGGACTACCCTCCGAGCACGCTTATCAGTCACCGCTGCCCGTCAACCAGCTTTTTCGAAGCTTGTCTTCTATTATCCATCGATCGCAAGTCCACCACACGTCCAGCAGCAGTTCAGCTTTGCCAAAATGGCCTCCGCGACCACTTTCTACGATTTCAAGCCCAAGGATAAGAAGGGCAACGAGTATCCACTTGCCAACTTGAAGGGAAAAGTCGTGCTGGTTGTCAACACTGCTTCCAAGTGCGGTTTCACCCCCCAGTTCGAGGGCCTCGAGAAGCTTTACAAAGGTTTGCGGAGTTGCAGCTACCACTTGATGAGGTTGCTAATGCATCTCTTTACAGAGCTCAAGCCAAACCATCCTGATTTCGAGATCATCGGCTTTCCCTGCAACCAATTCGGCAACCAAGACCCAGGCAGCGACGATGACATTCAGAGCTTCTGCCAACTGAACTATGGTGTCACTTTCCCTGTGCTGGGCAAGACTGATGTGAATGGAGACAAGGCAGAGCCTGTATGGGAGTGGATGAAGGAGCGCAAGCCAGGCATCATGGGGTTGAAGAGGATCAAGTGGAACTTCGAGAAGTTCCTCATCGGAAAAGACGGTCAGGTCAAGCAACGATGGGCAAGCACAACAGCACCAGATAAGCTCAAGTCGGCCATCGAAGCCGAGTTAAAGAACAGCCCACCTACTGCTGCGGAGAAGCCAACACCGACATCTTGAGCAAAGAACTTCATGCGTCACCAGATTGTCTGGCGAGGAATGACTTGTTAGAACGGCGTACAGAATGATACCCTCACTGCCTCAGCTGAAATCAACACCATATTTCGCAGCCATTTCTCCCACATCTAGTGCCACCAGAAATCTCGATACAGTATTGTAGGCGGCAATGGTCGATGTGATTTCAACCACTTCTCGGTCACTGAACAGAGCCTTCAGCTTTTGGAATGTCTGATCCCTGACAATGACCCTCAAAGTCATAGCGTTGGTGTACTCGAAGACTGCAAGGTGCTTCTCGTCTAGACCGTGTCCTGTCCACTCCTTATCTTTGATTTTCTCGATCACGTCGTCGCCCAGCACGTTCGCTTCCTTGAGGATGGGGGCGTGAGCATCCCACTCGTACCAGGCATGGTTCACAGATGCAACCCTGCAAATTGCAAGCTCTCTGATCGATGCAGGCAAAGTCGTTTGGGTACGAATCGCCTTGAGAAATGCATTCCAGCCATCTGCAACAGGCGGTGCATGTAAAAGTGCCTTATCCAAGGCGATCAACTTTCCGCCCCTTCTCTCTTTCACTCTTTCCACAACAGCTTGATCTTCTGCTGTCTCCATTTTTGGATCATCATCGATGTAGGGTAGACGCATGGCTGCGATGGTCAAAACGACTCAGCTTGAATTGAAGAGTGATTTCGGGTAAGATAGCTAAGTCTAGTTGCTTTGTTAAGTAGAGAGGAGATTTCGAGTGCAAACATGTGCATGGTGAGACTTGATAGAGCCCCTCATCAGCGAGTGGCCGTGATCGGCTTTCGGCCATTGCTTCGCGGAACCATTCCATTTCTCTCCTTGCCGAATATACCAGACACTACCTCCGCGCGATCAGACAAGAGCGATGAGGGCAGCTCACATAAATGGCCCGAGCAAACGACAAGTCCAAGACATCCAGGTCTAAACCCCACGGCGGCTGCGGCATCACAGCTCCAAATCAGGCACAGCGTTCCGACAATACTGGAGGACTACCCCTTGCCTTACAACAAAAGTGCTTGGAAGTATTTCGCCATGCTCTGAAGCCCCACGATCAGTCTACTGCGCTTGTGCAAGAAGTCAAAGGCCACCTCTACAACCGCGATTTTGCTAAGGCATTTGGCACTGCAGAGTATCTCGATGTCTACGCAGCAAGATGGAGCCCAAGTCGAGCGCTAGGATACATGCAGATCCTATCCGATATCTCCAAAGACATGTTCTGTGAACAGGAGTCTGCAACTGCAGAAGAGGGGGACACCTTCCGAATTTGCTGTATTGGAGGTGGAGCTGGAGCAGAACTGGTTGCCATCGCTGGCTGGATTTCCCAGAAGTCAAAAGTTTTGCCCTTCCAAAGAGTTCATTCCACCTTCGTAGATATCGCAGCTTGGGATTCGGCTGTCTCGAACTTGTTTAGAGCATCAACGGGTCCACCAGAACTTTCCAAGTATGCTTCCGCTGCAGCTAGGGAGGCCAACACCGCTTTAGTGGAAGAGGACTTATATCAAACCGAATTTAGGCAAAAAAATGCTCTTTCGATGGAAGAGAATGAATGCCACGAGATGTTCAGCAAAGCAGACGTGGTCACGCTGATGTTCACTCTGAATGAGCTTTACACAACGTCCATACCGAAGACTCAAAGACTGCTTGCTCAGTTGACAGCAGAGCTTCGGTCTGGATCATACTTACTCGTGGTCGACAGTCCTGGTAGCTACTCGGCCGTATCTGTCAATGGAGCGGAGAAGAAGTATCCAATGCAATGGCTATTGGACTACACGCTTATAGAAACAGGACAGAAGGGAAAGGATGACGAGCGCCCCAAATGGCAGAAGCTGGTATCTGATGATTCGAGGTGGTTCAAACTTCCGCAGGGCCTGCAATATCCGATCGAGCTGGAAAACATGCGGTATCAGATACATCTATACAAGAGGCTGGACGATACTGGTTGAATGAAGCTCAGGCCACTATCACACAAAGACTTGGACGACGTAGGCATCCTCAACCTTAGTGCACCAACCATGCCCAACAATTCAACGCTTGAAAGGCCGACATGATCGCTTGGAAGCAGAATTGGATGATCATATAGCATTGAAGATTCAGCTTAGTCATCAAGAATAACTTCCGGTAAGAATGTCCCAATCCAGGTTTCATTGGAAGCACTTGCTGATCCTCAACAGATATGGTCCAGTGGTTAGGATCTCTCGTATACAGTGTTGATATCCTTTGTGCTGTAGTCGAAGTCACAATAGTCCATGTACGTGTTGAGAATCGACAGTTGGTAAGCGAAATCCATAGACAAACCATTCGTCGTGCTGTGGAGCTTGGAGAACTTGTCACGCCTTTCCACCTCTGCTTTTGCCATCCAGTTTCTATAGATTAGTGTGCCTTTGGAAACTATAGCCACCCGTGGAAACCGCCAAGAAAGCCATGTGCACAGTGGGGTGAAAGGTGTGTTGTGAATTGATGGTACAGACCGAGACATTCGTGAATTGCCTACTGAATTGCATAAACTATAGAAGGTAGCTAACTAGTCAACCTTTATGTGTTCTTGTTAGTAACCCTAAGTTAGTCTATAATAGACTGAATAAGTCTGTAATAGTAACCCTAAATTAGTACTATTAAAGGCTACCTATTATCGGTCCTTTCCTATTACCTTAGTATACTAACTAATATAAAATACTCCCCTTTAGTTAGTTAGTTAATAATCACTTATGAGTTTGCTAATTGCCCTTTACTTTAGTAGCTTTACATACTATACATACTATAGCCTATACCTTAATAAAGGTTATAAGGCTATAAGCTCCTTTAGCTTAACTCTAGTTAGTTCCTAACCTTAGATTAGTGTCCTTATTGTCCTTAGATTAGTTACTTCTTTACTTCCTTTAGGCTCTTATAGCCTATTAGCTTACTTAATTAGGTTAGATTGTTCCTATACTTTCCTTTACTTCTTTAAGTAGTTACATATTTGCTAAATAGCTTAAGTATAGTATGAAAGGGGTATATAATGCGTAGTGTATAGTACTCGATTGGAACTACTCGAATTACTAAAGAGGAAAGGAAAGAGAGGTATCTAGAGCGAAGATATATGTCTATAGGCCAAGACGGGCCGCCCCGGCCCTTCTTAGCCCATTTCGACTCTAGATAGGCCGACTAGGCCCATAAATAGGCCGACTAGGCCATGATCGTAACATTGCCCCCCCCCCCTTTATAGGCCTACGTCCCGGAGGCCTAGAATGGAAAACCTTACTTGTAGCCTATTATTATATACAAAATTCGCTTACTATTATTCAAAAAGCTTACTTAGGTAGCGATAACGCTATCGCCGCACCGCCGTAGGGATTTAAGCCTTCTAGGCCCTTTGAAATCGATCCCTTTTACAATACATACCCTCTAGGTATGTCTTCTACTACTACCGCTCTACTATCCCCTACGCCTAGCGCTAGGGGGAGCAAAGCATAATCGACCCTTCTTGAGGCGATTTGGGCTAACTTAGTGTAGTAGCCCCCTTCTTCTAGTAGTAGCGCCCCTCTTTTATTTATCGCTAGTTACCTTTACGTCGCTCTAAGTCTCTTTAGCCCGTTTCGGCCCGATAGCGACTCGTATAAAGTTTAATAGCAATCCATGCCTCAATTATACTAATATTATATAGGGCTATACCGGCGGAAGCCGTATTGCCCTTCTCGAGGCTATATGCCCCTAAATCGACCCGTCTAACCGCGAGGAGGACCTTACTAACGAGACTAAGTACTTTAACTACCTAAAGTGTACCTCTCGTAGCTCGGGCTACTTCTAAGTAAGTCGTTTTAGCCCTAGGTAGCACGAATAAGGCTAACTAGTGTCTAGATTCCTATAGAATATAAGCCTACTATTAAGGTAGCTAATGGATTACGCTAGGAGGCCCTAGATAACCCGACTAACGGAAAGAAGGCCCGAGAGGCCTACTAAGCTTATGTATCGGTCTACGAGAAGGTTAAGAAGTACGTATTAGCTCGTATAGAGTTGAGTTACGCTAACTAGTACCCCTTAGGAAGTATCCTCGTTTTGAAGGTACCGGTAACCTCTATACTTATATAGGCAAGGCCGAATTTGATATATCTAGTCCGTTTCGATCCCCTTTACCCTATCTTGCCTCGGCTAATCCTCTTAGGACCTTAGAAGGACCGCGATACCGCGATGAAAGAGGAGATAGAGCGTAATATAGCCGCTAGAGTATGTATAGACCTCTTCGGCCCTCTTTAGCCTTAGCTAACCCTATTCGATTAGACTCCCGTTAAGAAGCGTAAGCGTATTAGAAATAGCTACGTATCGTCTTAAAAGAAGATAAAGGGGCTTAAGAGGGACTAGAAGGAGGTCGCGAAAGGCCTAAGTACCCGCCTTTAGCTATACGCGGATTAAGTTAAGGCGTTTTAGCGCGGTTTAGGTCGTATGCCTACTAATAAGGCCTATATAGCTCTTGCGGAGCTAGTAAAGGAGTCGCCGAGCGCTAACGACTTATCTAGGGAGTTCCTAACCCCTCGCGAGGTCTTCCGCGGCCGGTAGGTAGATAAGGACTCCTTTAGGGCCTAGTAGGACCCTTTTGTATCGAGACGGCCCGTATACTTACTTAGTACGAGTCGGGTCTTGGGTTAATAGTTCTAGTCGCCTCTAGTTAGTCTATTTTAGGCCGTTTACGCCCTAGTAAGCGAGGAGTTAGCTAGGTATACCTAAATATATTTAAACGAGGCTAATTAACCTCGAGTTTGTCTATATAACCTCGCTTTACCCCCTTCCGTCTCGCTATAGGTACGTGTCGCTAAGTGTCGAGGCGACTAGGCCTATAGTAGGGAGAGGAGAGTTTATTTAGTACCGGAGAGGCTCGTATCTATACCGCGTTACCGTTCTATAGCGGCGTTCGCCTTGTTAGCGCGAGGAGTAGACGCTACCTCGTACTTACGTTCCTTCGGGGCCTCTTCCGTCCCTCCGTCTACCTAGCGAACGCCTTAAGGGCTGCCCTACTTAGGTACTCTACCGGTTCCTAGGTATTCTCTTCTTCCCCGTACCCCTTCTAGGATATAAGGTATTCCTACTTTCCCTTAGGCCTCCTTTTCTTCCGGATAACCCTTTCGACCTCGTACACGTTAGGGTCGCTTGTCTATACCTTAGGAGGGTCCTCTTAGTCCCTCTAGATTATTTCCGGCTCGAGATAGTCCTCTAAGAGGGATACGTAGAACGTAGGGTATATATTGAAGCCCTTAGGTAGCTCAAGGCGGTATGCCGCCTTATTAACTACCTTCTATACTCGGAAGGGCCCTACGTACTTGTAGTCTAGCTTCTTTGACCGGCGGACTATGTCGAGGAACCTTACGTTAAGGTATACCTAATTACCGACGGCGTAGGTCTTAGGCTTCTATCCCTTGTCGTACTATCGGGCCTAATATTCCTTCGCCTTCTCTAGCCGAGCCTTTAGGCCGTCTCGAATACCCCTTACTTTAGCCGTAAGGGCCTTAGCTCGGGGCGCCTTCCCCTCTACCTAGGGCATTTCGGGCTACCTAGCGTAGAGCGGGTCCCGAACGTTATACGTCTAGAAGGGAGTTACCCCTATTACCGTATACTAGCTATCGTTATACGCAAACTCGGCTAGGCTAAGGAGGCGTGCCTAGTCGTCCTACTCGAAGTTATAGTAAATGCGTAGGTACTACTCTATCGTCTAGTTCTAGCGCTTAGTTTAACTATCCGTCTAGGGATAGTAGGCCGTACTAAGTCCCCTACGGACCCCTATATAGTAGTAGAGGCTACTCTAGAACTTGGAGGTAAGGATCGGCCCCCGATCTAACGTAATAGACTATAGGACGCTATGTAGACGGACTATCTCCCTTAAGAAGATATCTACTAGCTCTTTAGCGGTAATCTCCTTCCGATATAGGGCATAATAGGCTATCTTAGAGTACCTATCTACTACTACGAGGACGCTATCGTAGGTCTAGCCTAGGACGGTACTCGGAGGTAGATCTATAACGAAGTCGAGCGTTAGGTCCTCCTATGGCGCCTTAGGGGGGCTCTCGGCGTATAGGACCCTATAGGGTAGGTGCCTCCGTAGCTTTAATCTAGTATACGCCTTATAGCTACGAGTGTAATCTTTAATATAGTGCCTAACCTTGGGCTAGTAGTACCCTCTCTAGACTAGCTATAGGGTCCTTTCGAACCCGAAGTACCCCGACATAGGGTTGTCGTAGTAGAGCTAAAGGGTTTCTAGGCGAAGCGGTCCCGCTAGTACGTACATCGCGTCTTAGTAGAAGAGGAACCCCTAGGACTCCTTCTACCGAGCTAGCTACGGTTACTAAGGCTCGTCTCTATCCTTAAGGGCCTCCCTAATCCTAATCGCCTCGGCGTCCGTCCCTAATGCTACCTAAATAGTATTTGCGAGGCTATTTTATACCTCTCCGACCTTAGCTATCCTAGCGAGGTAAACGAAGGGTTTGCCGTACCCTTCCGGTTCCCTTCGTACCGAGGCGACCCTTATTAGCCCGTCCTAGGGCTCCTCGCCTACAAGTTGCCTTTGTAACCTCTCGAGGGGGGTACGCGAGTCCTCTTTGTTTAGCTAGCGACTAGAGTAGTTAACGTCTATATAGTTAGGTCGTCGGCTAGCCCTATTAGCCGCCCTATTTTCCTTTCTTAGATAGTACGAGATATAGAAGTCGAATATAGCGAGCTATTCGGCCTAGCGAACTTATCGTCTCGTAAGTTACTTAGTCGTTATAAACCATCTAAGGTTGTTATAGTCCGTAATAATCTCTACTAATACTATACGCCCTCTAAGTAGTACTACTAGTACTTAAAGTACTTAACTACCCCTAGCATTTCGCTATTATAGGTATCGTAGTTCCTTTCCGCGCTATTTATCTTTCGCGAGAAGAAGGCTACCGGGAACTAGTACGTCTTGCCCTCGTACCTATACTATTGTATTATAACGCCCGATATAGCGTAGGTCGAGGCGTCCGTTTCGACCCTAATTAGTCGGGATAGATCGAAGTGCTTTAGAACTAGGGCCGTATAGAACGCCTCCTTAAGCCGATTAAATACTAACCTTGCTTCTATATCTAAGGTAAGCCGCTACGATTCTTCTTTACGTTGCCTTCGCCTACCCTTAGCTACATTAGGCCCTCGCTCCGTTAAGCGATTTAGTAGGGCTACTATCTAGGAGAAGTGCCTAATAAAACGCCGGTAGTAGTTAGCGAACCTAATAAAGATACGGATATCCCTTACGCTCCTCGGCTCGGGCTACTCTCTAACTATTGCGACCCTTTCTAGCTCTATTTCAACCCTATTCGGGGTAATTATGTAGCCGAGGAACCTAATACGGTCCCTATTGAACTCGTACTTACTAAGCTTTACGTATAGCTTATAGCGTTAGAGCCTTTCGAGGATAGTAGTAATATAGTAGGTATATTCCTCTAGGTTTTAGGAGTATATTAGGATGTTATCTAGATAGACGATATAGATCGTGTCTACTAGATCCGACAAGGCGCTAAGGATGTAGCTCTAGAACGTAGCTAGGGCGTTTGTAAGCCTAAATAGTATTATAGTATACTCGAAGTACCTATATCTCGTACGGAAAGCGGTCTTCTACTCGTCCCCCTACTTAATGCGGATCCTATAGTAGGCATCTCGAATATCGAGTTTCGTAAAGACCCGAGCATTAGCGAGACGGTTTAAGGACTCCTATACTAGGGGCAAGGGGTACCGATTCTTAACCGTAATAGCGTTTAAGCCCCGGTAGTTAACGTATAGCTATAGGCTACTATCCTTCTTTTTAGTAAAGAGGATACTAGTACCCGCTAGGGACTTTGATAGGCGAATCTAGCCCTTCTCGAGGTATTTATCGAGGTATTTCCTTAGGACCGCTAACTTAGTCTCCGAGAGATTATATAACGGGTTGTAAGGAGGGGCCTTACCCTCTACTAAGTCGATAGACAACTTATATAGGCTATAGTCGGGGAGTAGGGACGCGTCCCCTTCCTCGAATATCCTATAGAGGTACTTATACTCCGGCGGGAGGCTATTCGGGTCGTCTTGGCCTATCTTAACTATCGATATTATGAAGAGACGCGTATCCTTATCTAACATAGCTCTCGAGAAGTCGGAAGGGCCCGATATAGCGTAGGCGCGCTACTTACGAGCCCCCTTTCTCCTCTAAATAGCTATCTTAGCCGCGAAGTCGATCGAAGGGTTCTATCGTTCTAACTAGGATATCCTTAGTACGATGTCGAAGCCGTAGATCCTTCCGACGGCGAAATTGTCTATATAGCCCCGCTACTAACCGCTCGTGTCTAATACTTCGTAGATTATATAGCATTTGCTACTTATAGCTAGCGACTAGCCGTTAAGGGTCTTATACTACTCGGCATCTATATTACTTAGGGCGAGGCTAGCCTCTTTAGCTACTATACTATCTAAGATATTAGCCTACGAGCCGTAATCGACAAGCCCTCTAAGCGTACGGGAGTTCTCGCCCTACTATAGCTTAACGTCTAGTTAAATTAGCTAGAACTTGTCCTAGTTAACCTGTCTTAGTCTACCGGGATCTACGCTCCTCCTCTACTCCTCGGTATAAACGACCTAGCCCGCCGTAGCTAGGAGTACTACTAGGCGGGTTTGTCTTTTCCCGATTCTAGATTATAGGTAGGGCATTAGGGCCTCTTATAGCCCTTCTTACCGTAGTATTAGTACTAGGGGACTTCTTAGTCCTTCTCGGACCTATTGCGGGCGTTCTAGCGCCTCTATAGGGAGCTTCGGCCCTTTCCCCCTCGGCCGCGGCCTCTAGAGTCTCTAGGTAGCTTGTCTAGTACCGCGCTAGTAGTACTATTGTCCGAGTCGGAGCGTCTACGCTTCCTATTACCCTAGTCTTTGTCCTTATAGGACCTACGCTCGTTTTCTAGCGAGCGATAGTAGGTATTCGCTACTTCCTCCGCCTTAATTAGGGTTCGGAAGCGCTATTAGCCTACCTTAATATAGTATCGGATCCTCTTGTCTATAGCCGCTACGAAGTCGTATATTATACGGTCCTAACGATCCTCTTCGACCTCGTCCTACTAGATCTTTATATAGTCTAGTAGTTCGGATAGGGTACGATTCCCTTAGTTAGCCTACTTTAGCCTATCTAGGGCTAATTAGCGGCGCTCTTCTTTCGTCCCTATAGAGTCTAGTATTACCTATTTTATCTTCTCCTAGGTATACTCCTCTAGGTCCGAATATCCGGTATATCGCTTCTATTTGACTTGCTACTCCCTTTCTATCTATTCCTCGGCTAGGTCTATCTTTATTTCTTCTATAGAATAGATATAAGGGGCCTACCTAAAGATACGGTCGTAGTCGGTAACCTATTAGTCGTAGTCCGCGCGCCCCTTATCCTCGAATACGTAGAGGTTCCTCGCTTTAGGGATAGCCGATCCCGTAGGTATAGAGGGTAGTATAGCTAGGGCCGCGCTTAGCTAAGTACCTCCTTAATCCGTTAGGAGGGAGGCTTCCTAGGCTATATCGGCTATTCTTTTCTTAAGATAGGCTAATTCGAGGCGTTGTTCCGCCTATTTAGCCCGTTCTTCCTCGTACCGGAGCTAGGCCGCTAGGACCTCGTCGTCGAGGTCCTCTTCGGCATCGCCCTAGCCCTTATCGTTATCGATAGTATCCCCTAGCGAGTCGTTAGCCGGGGTAGAGGAATTATTGTCCTACTCGGCATTAGGAAAGGTTTCCTAGTTGTTTTCCTAGCTAACCGGGTTAGATACCGAGGCCTTTGCTTTCTTCTATACTATTTTAAGTACTACGTAGTACGCTTTAGAAGAGCAATTCGTATATAAAAGGGGTATATAATGCGTAGTGTATAGTACTCGATTAGAACTACTCGAATTGCTAAAGAGGAAAGGAAAGAGAGGTATCTAGAGCGAAGATATATGTCTATAGGCTAAGACGGGCCGCCCCGGCCCTTCTTGGCCTATTTCGACTCTAGATAGGCCGACTAGGCCCATGAATAGGCCGACTAGGCCATGATCGTAACATATAGATACTTTATATTCTTAATCTTAATACTTATAAGTCTTTTAACCTTTAAGGCTAAACTTAACTTTATTCTTTCTATACTAACTCTAGTAACATTAAGCAATTTGCTTATTATCTAGACTAGGTTATATCTTTTCTAACTCTTTAAAAATTCCTATAAAGGTAAGCTAGATGTTAGCTATTATAGGGATCCTTACTAACCTTAATAGGATTTATTATAGCTACTACAAACATGACTAATAGTTAGCTCTAGGCTATAGTTAATGCTACTTTTGCCTCTAGACTTCATTTAAGCAAGGTTAATCTTAACTAGTATTAATAGATACTTAAGGCCTAGAACCGTAGTAATAGTATTAGTTAGCCTATAAAGCTATCTTCCTAGTAGATAGGTTTCTTTAATAATACTACTAGTAATCCAATTCCTTTAGTCTAGCATCCTAGATTTAATAGCTAGGGTTCTATTAACATAAGTAGCTATATTAACTACTTGCCTAGCCTTTTAGCTAAAGTAAGTACTAGTATTGTATAGTAGACTCCTCCTTACTAGTACTATGCAAATAATATACAAGGCAAGGTATTTATTAGATACAATAAGATCTAGCGTACAAACGTAGCTAGTAATACTTTCTTTTACAATGCCTATATTAATAATAGATAGGGACTATCGAGCTAAGGAGGGCCGATAGGTATAAATGGGTTATGAACTGCAATAGAAGCTACAAGGAATAGTAGGGGCCAAAGTAGGAATAGTAAGTATATTGTTATTATCTATAGGTTAGAGTTTAACCTAAAAGGTATTAGCTTAGATTAGTTACATGATTATTATTATGTAATCTAGTCTACTTAGTATCCCCTACTAGGTAACTAACTAGACTATATATTCCAACACTCCTACTTAGATTAGTTAGTCTACAACCCTAATTCTAACTAATACAATCCAACAAGAACTTTAGTTAGCTAATTAGATGCAATGGCTTCTAGATTAGTATAGTGTATCTAATCTACTAGGTTCAATTCCTAGATCTAGTGTTTACTTGCTTAGTAGAGTTTGAACTCTACTAAGCAAGCACTTTTGTCCCTTTATACTAACTATAATTGTCTAATAAATTCCTAGAACTATAGCCCTGTCTTTAGCTTAGTTAGGCTATTAGCTACTATCTCTTTTATTAGAGTGTATTCTACTACAACCTTTCTCTACTACTAAAGATTTCTAACCTTGTTAAAACTAATATTAATATGTTTTCATCTCTTATAGGTATAAGCATCTTTAACAAGAGTTAAAGCTACCTAGTTATCGCCTATAATCTAAACAGGTCTAACTTCATTCACTATATTAGAATTTCCTTTAATTAATGGTTAGAATAAGTATTCTCCTACTAACTATATATAGTCCATCTCCCTTAGGAGTACTATAAGGAATTAAGATTGCTTTATACATGCATTTATTACTATGTACTTAGCTTCTATAGTTAATGTAGTAACTAACTTCTACTTCTTGCTTATCTAAGAAACTAGTAATCCGTAGAGAAAGAAGATACTTCTAAGGATCGAGACTCTATTAGCTTTATCTATTGCATAGTTAGAGTCTAAATATCCTATTAGCTTTCCTCCTCCCCTCCTAAACATTAACCCTAGACTTAGGAATAATCTTAGGTATCTAGCTAGTTCTCTAAGTACTTTTAGATATCTCTTAGATAGATCTAATATATATAATCCTAATCTTCTAAGGGTAAAAGCAATGTTAGGTCTTGTTATAGTCATTAGCTATATCTATATACTATTCTAGCTTTAGTACTTAGTCTTGTTACACCTTTCTTTATTTAAGTTAGATTTTCTTAGACTCTTATAGCTATTAAGTAGTAATAAGGTTAGGTAGGCTATTTCTTTAGTTATTCTAAACTTAGCAAGGTTTTCCTAGATATAGTGTTCCTAGTCTAGCTTTAGAGTACTATTCTTTCTATCTCTAGTAAGCTTTATCCTAAGAATTTTAGTTAGTTTACCTAGATCTTTGATTTTGAATACCTTGCCTAGTTCCTTCTTAAACTAGAGAATATCTTCTAGCTTTAGTACTACAATAGGAATGTTATCTATATAGGTAAGGACTATTAGGTTCCTTCCTCTATAAATAAGCAAACATAGGTCTACCTTTAACTAGTAGAATCCTATTTCCTCTAGCTTTAAGATACATAGCTTATTCTAGTCTCTTACTACTTGTTTTAGGCTATATAAGCTCCTTAGGATTTTTAGGGCTATACCTTATAGAACCTCTATACCTAGTAGTAGGATTATAAAGATATCTTCTTGTAGGGTACTTTTAGTAAATACATTGTTTATATCTACTTAGTGTAGCTCTAGATCCTTTTCATATATAGTAGCTATAAATACTCTAAGTGTATTATACCTAACTATTAGTACAAATGTCTCCTAGAAATCTATCCCAAATTTCTAAGAGAACCCCCTTATAACTAGTCTTGCTTTGAACTTGTTAATTGCTCTACTAATTAGTCTCTTTGCATTAAATACCTATTTTGAAGTAACTAGGTTTGCTCCTTTTAGTAGAACTACCTAATCCTAGGTATAGTTGCTTCTAAGCGTAGTTAGTTCCTTCTAGATTGTATCTTCCTATATATAACCCTAAAAAAAGGATGGTAGCGAACAATTAGAGACGAAGGGAAAATAGTTAGGAAGGGGGGGAGGACGAATAGAAAGCACTATATACTAGGATAGAGGAGGTACTAAAGGCGGAAGATAGAAAAACCCCTAAGAGGGCATATAAGATAATAATCTTAGAACTCCTTAGAGGACTAAAAGCAATCTATAACTAGGCAAGCTATATAATTACGAAGGTAGCTAATATAGTCGTAGCAAAGATTATAAAGAAATAATAAGAGATAAGCCTAAACTACCGTACCTAGGTAGTAGTAGCTAGTTAGGAGGCGCCAAAACCCCCGAGGATAGTAGTTAGAGTCTATATTATAGACCTATAGGAGCAAAAGGAAATCTAAGGACTCTTAGGGAAAGAGATTGTAGAAAGAATTATAGTTAAGGAGGTTATT
>LFZO01000194.1:0-59269 GCA_001578225.1 Pseudocercospora musae | reverse complement strand
AAAACACAAGTTAGACTAGGAACCCTAAAGGCACTAATCAAATTTGGTCAATACAACTACTAGCTCTATAAGGACCTAAATAGGGCCGAAGCAAGCCTAGCTATCTAAATCAGATCTAAACACATTAGACTTAGATCTTACTTGTTTAGAAGAAACGTCCTAGGAATCGAAAGCAGAGCTTACCAATGTAGCTACCAATCTTAGAACCCTAAGCATATACTGCTAGTCTGCCCCTAATAGTTAGAAGGCAGAAGTGATTAGAGACTAAAAGCAATGGAAAGGGAATACGACAAGCTAATCCAAAGCAAAGAAGACCTAAAGAGGATAGTAAGGTGGATCATTAAACAGGGATTCGTGCAACAATTTGCACTAGCAAGGGAAACTAAGGAGTGGATAAGAAGGAGGGAAGAAGAGGGGGAAAGAAGGGCAGGGTAGTAGGCAAGGTAGTCAGAGGATAACAACCATAATACTAGTACACCCTAGAGGAAGGAAAGCAAAGAAACGAGGAAGGACAACACTTGTAAATAGGACAGGAGGGAGGTTTTTACTAACTAAGTTGGTTTCCTACCCAAAACAATACATAGGAATAGACCTACATAGGCCGAAAGGTA
This sequence comes from Pseudocercospora musae, assembly GCA_001578225.1. Lineage (NCBI taxonomy): Eukaryota > Fungi > Ascomycota > Dothideomycetes > Mycosphaerellales > Mycosphaerellaceae > Pseudocercospora > Pseudocercospora musae. Next base: position 58,658 of record LFZO01000194.1, on the reverse strand, counting down.
CTATAACAGGCAAATGAAATATCTATCTATCTATATTAGTCTCTATACTTAGGTATTCTTTATAGGCTACCTTATATATAGTATAAGGGATAGTTTGTATTAGATACCTAGCCCTTAGAACTAATATTGTATTGCCCTTAGGGAAGCTAGGACCTAGGAGGCAAATCTAGGACTATACTTCCCCTAGGGGCTATAGGTATTAGGATATTCTAAGTACTTCGACCTTTATATTTCCTCCTCCTTCTAGTACTCCTTAAAACCTACTCTTTAGTTATTCCTTCCTCCTCTTTAGGATAGTTAGTCCTAGGTTACTACTCTAGTCCCTTATTCCTAGAATAGATTCCCTTCCTAGGAAGGTTAGTCTATCGATTTAGTATTAGTTCTTATAATAGTTATAGCTACGCTAGGCTCGATAGATAGCTAGATAGTTTTCTAAATTACTAGTTACCTTAGAGCTAGACTCCTTTATACCTAGGTACTTATCTTAGTCCTTAGGCTATACTAGTAGAATAGGAGAGATTTAGCCCTATCGATAACGTCGTTACCTCTAGGTTCGTAGCTAGTACTACGTATAGGTACTCTCCTTCGCTAGCTATTACTAATATATAGATAACTATATAGAGAAGATTAGAAGAGATAAAATCTACTAGACTACTATAACTTCTAAAATATCGTACTATAGATCTAACTTAGCTACTATATATACTTTTATAAGTCGAGTTATTACTTTCTACTTTCTATACTATAGAGGAATACTATCTTTCCTTCTATATCTTTTCTTTCTTTACTATAAGAAAATAAAAGAAATACTAGCTTTTTTTCTATATCTTTCTTATTTATAATATATCTTTCCTTCTATTATTCTATATTTTACTTACTTATAAGACTAATTATTTAACTAACTATTTAGAAAAAGAAAAGTATCTATAAAAAATAGAGACTTAGTCTAAATAGATAGGAATAGAAAATCTCTAAATAGGAGAATAGTATAGAGGATCTAAAGAACTTATATAGAAAATAGAAAAACTTTTTTATTAAAAAGAATATATTTCTTATTGAAATAGATTCTATTTAAGTAATTACTATACTAGTATAAGCTATATTAATATTTATTTATATAAACTAATAATATTTTAAACTAGTCTATATAGCTCTTTCTATAACTTTATTTTTAGTAATAGTAATATCTAATATAATCCCTATTCTACGCGACGCGATACTATTACGTAGGTTACGCAAATAGTAGGTGTTCGCAGAGGAAACGGACATTCAGTATACGCCGATATCCGATCGCCGTAACCATAGGCAGGTTCGCGAAGGCTTGCGACTTGCTCTCTGAGCAAAGCGGACGCACCTTGACATTCTAGTGGTTCAAGATGTCTTCCAATACGACAATCGTCCTCGTACACGGCGCGTGGTGCAAGCCATCGATTTTCAGTCCATTGCTGCCCTACCTCTCTGGCTATAATACGATAGCTCCGGCCCTCCCTTCAGTAGGATGCGCACCAGATAGTGAATCGATGAGCAGCTGGCAACCCGATATTCGAGCGGCCAGCGACGCCATTCTGAAGGCTCTGCAGCGGTCCCAGCATGAGAAGGTGGTCGTGGTCTCGCACAGCTACGCGGGCATCGTGTGCAGCGAAGCTCTTCAGTATGTTCCCGTGGCAGATAGGTCTAGAGTTCGGCATGTGATGCTTCAGGGCGTGCTGGGCGATGTCGGGCAAGCTGTGGTTCTGGATCCGACGCAGCCTCCACCACCAACCTGGCGAGTAGAAAATGGACTTTGCTGGCCTGGAATGCCGAAGGAGGCACTGTTGCATGATCTGTCTGAGGAAGAGCAGGAGAAATGGTTGAAGGAGCTGGACTATATTCCTGAATTGTGAGTCTCGTTTCATGAAACTGATCGGCGGCGGTATTGCTCACGTGAAGAAAGAGTCGGGCACCAGCCTCTTACCTATGCCGCTCAATACGACTTCGAGACAACTTATGTGATCGCTGAGGATGATAGAGTACTGCCAGCTGAGATTCAGGAGCTTCTTGTGGCAAGGTCCAACGATAAAGGGGCTGGGATTCGGGTAGAGAAGGTCAATTGTGGCCACATGACGTTCATTCGCATGCCAGAAAGAATTGCGGATATCATCAAGAAAGTGGCCGAAGATGGTCAGTGGACGACGTAGCAAGAAGCAATGGCCTATTTCATCATATCTGTATATGTTTCTTGGACGATCTGATATTCCTTCGCAAGCTCAAGAGCTCTTTGGAAAGCGGGCTTCTGGGCAAGGCAGAGCGCTTCTTCGCGGCAGCTTTCTTTCGGACGCTTCGCACAACCTCTGTCGAGATCGTGCTTTGCGGCTTGCGGAAAAGCTTGCGGCGATCCTTGGTCCTTGATTCTTGGACCACTCCGTCTGCTCACAGGGTCTGCGAAGAATCAGCCAGTCTATTGACTCTCCACGACTGACGACATGAGATGGGGCTGATTCGGGAAAAGAAAACTAGGAATCTAGTCAATCAATGGTAGAATCTTCCTGCGAGTGCATGCAGAGCGATGACTGTTGTCGAGTGTGCACTTGCCCAGTGTTGATGGAAGCCCGCGGAGGAGTGCTGTCATCGTTGTGGTACTTGTGTGTGCATCCGAAGCTTCCAATTTCTGGCCCTTTCTTGTTGTAAGAGACGTTTTTGTTTGATGAGGATTACTTTTCGCCAAGATGGTAATTCTGCATTGGGCAATGTCTACTGGCGTCGCCATGATACTCGCTATGTTTAGGCGTGCATGCATGTCGAACCACGGGAGAGGCTGGTGGTGGCTGGTAGAAGTGTCAAGACGTCAACTCTGACGAAGCTTCGAATGGGGGGGTGTGTTACACTAGTTCCATTTGTTTTGGCTGCTGCTTGCTCAATCATCTGCATGTGCATCAGTGTCTACGTAACGATCATTGCAGATAGCAGTGACAGTCTTCTTCTATGGCACAGCGTGTCACTTCGACGAACAAGCCGGATCTGCATTGGTGAGCAAGGTCATAGAAGCGCAGTCAAGGCATCATTCCCGGAAGCTGGACGAAATAGCACCACGAAAGCGTTCATTGCGGAGAAGTCAATCTTATGCCTTGGTGTGAGAGGAGGTGGTGCGATGTATATGCGACGCGACGCTCGCATCTTCACCGAGGCGTTCCAGAGGCTCGTTATGCAAGCACTTCATGCAGGAACGAAGCTACGCGGCCGGCTGAATGCATGTGCCGTGGCAGGTTGTACACGGCGCTACGCAGTTTGCATTGACGACTCGCAGATTCGGCAGTTGTGGAACAGAACAAGAATGGCTTCACTGCGTTCTTCTGCCAAGGAAGAAATGATGAAGTGATGAGGACATGCGGACAATGACAGACATGGATATATCGAAGTCCGAAGACCCCCAGGCCCAGGGCGCGTAACGGGATCAACGGTTGTGGAAATTGTACAGCTCGCACACACGTTGGCAACTCAGATCAGGAAGTGTCGATGGTGATGGTGTATGAAGAATGATAGGGAGGAGACTCGTCAGTTGTTCGAATGTTCGATTATTACCTCATCCGAACCAAGATGCAGCCATGCCATAATGATTATTATCCATAGCGGGAAGTCAAAGCTCGCGAATGTGCATGAACTTGGCAGAGAGCTGGGCTGGGCTTGCATGAACAGTACTACGAATACGAATTGTTAAAAATCAATGATTCGGTGGTTCTGCTGTATGCGTTGTGAGTAACTGGTGAGGCAATCCTTTTGGCGCCCGGAGAACAAAAGGTCCACATGTCGTGTCGGCTAGTTCGTGCCTAGTGCGCCAACCCATCTCATATCTTATGCATGTTAGTTGCAGCTATTCCTGCTTCTTGCTCTGCCAGATAATAAACGTGCTTGCTGCTCGCTCATTCCCATTCTCCGGCCAACGACAGTGCCCTGGGGGGACGCACCCACGCTCCTTACCACACCTGCTTCCCACAGACTCCCAAAAAGCGCCATGCAACTACAGCGATAGTTCGAAAGGTCGCCCTGCGACACACCTCTGGAGTCTGATTCTGCCATCTGAACCTGGTCCTCGCTCGACAATTGACCGCCGGTGACCCCCTCGTTCCACACCACGGCTGAAATCCGGCACATCGAACAGACAACAGCGACGCTCATCGACTTCGTCGGTATTATTCTTATCGCCTCGTGTACACACACTGCTCCACGCCGACCACGCGACCACGCAGCTCACCACCCGCCGCCGTGCATACACCGAGCCGCCAACATCGAGTCGCCAAGAACTTGACAATAGCAGAACTCACGCTTTGAACGACGCCGGAGATAACAATCACACACATCCGCAATGATCACACGGATACGAACGGGGCTGGTAGTCCTGATCGCCATTCTATCGTGCCTGCACTTGGCTCTGGCAGAGGAAAGATGGATCAAATATCAAAACGCACAGGGCGAGACGGTGGTGCTGGCAGACAACCGCAAGCCATCGCTGTACACGGGCAATTTTGGAGATTGTCTGGGAGACAGTACCATCAATGTCACCCGCTTCGATGCTGCATACTACCAAGACAACATGACCGTGTTGTTCCATCTGGCAGGAAACACAGGTGTGGCCAACGACAGCTTGATGATGTCCATCAGCGTCTTCGCGTACGGCGAGGACCGATTCAGTCTGATCTTCAACCCTTGTAACGCGAACATCTACAGCATGTGTCCATTGAACAGCAGCGTACCCATATCTGCGAGTGGTATCATCCCGGTCGCTCAGTCTGACGTGGCCAATATTCCACCCATCGCTTTGAGCATTCCCGACTTTGAGGGGGAGGCCATCCTGCGCATCTTCTCGAACACGACGCAGCAAGAAATTGCTTGCTATTCCGCAGTGGTCACCAATGGTGCGTCTTTTGGACAACCGGCATCCGTGGGAACGATACTGGGCATCTTCACGCTGGTCGCTCTTATTGCATCGTTCGCAACTGCCATTTATGGAGAGGCAGTGCCGACCATGAGACTGCACTACGCTCACTCCTTATCGGTTGGTGTCGTGTTCGCCGTCTGGCAACACATCTATTTCACGGGAGCCTTGTCTATGAATTGGCCCTCCGTCTTGGTGGCTTGGTGGAGTAACTTTGCCTGGGCTGGAGGCATGATCTACAGCTCTAGCATGCAAAGCAGCATCAACAACCTCATTGGCAGCAACATTGGCAACACTTCGCAGGTTGGCGCCGCTCAAGCCGGCTCGCCAAACTCGGATGTCGGTGGAGGTTTCGACATCAGCACAATCTACAAGAGAGCCCTTGCACTTGGCTTGGATCGAGTCGCCCACCACCCACTCGCTGGGGACTCTTGGGACCTTGCCTCACATATCTACCGCCGCGATTACAGCAAGATAATTCGAGGCGATCTGCTGCAGCGTACTGTCGAGCGCACTTTACAGCGACGAGACACCGACGGCCTCGCTGATGCCAGCGATGGCTACAAATGGTACGGGAAGCCTGTCCCTCCTGGTGTGCCATTGCCCGGTAATTACTCTGGGTTCGCCGGAACCCTCGCAGAAGAGAACATCCCAGTCAGCAATGCTTTCATGACCGGCTTCTTATGGTTTCTGACTCTGCTTGTCCTCCTCGTGGCTGCCACTATTGCCTTCAAATGGTCACTTGAGCTCTTCGTGCGACGCAAGTGGGCTAGAGAGGACAAACTGAGGTTCTTCCGCGACAACTGGATCGGCTACACCGTACAAGTGGCCCTTCGAACCTGCTACATTGGATGGTTTGCGATGATGTTCCTGACCATGTTCCAATTCACATACAACTCCTCCGGTGGCGTCAAGGGCATCGCAGCCATCATCTTCACTATCTTCTTTGTTGGTATGCCACTGATTGCGGCATATGCGTTCTGGTACAAGAAAGCCATCACTGGCTCCGCCTCAAGATATGGACGTCAATGGGAACACAATTTGTTCAGAAGCAAGTACCCTGTACCGAAGCTCCAGATGCCACCGAAGAAGACGGCTGAAACAAGTGTCACCGAAACGACACCTGCTCACAACCACAGCGATAGCAAGGCTAGCGGCAGGCCACTCTGGAAGAAAATGACCTCTACTGGCAGCATTACCGACCGAGATGCCAATAGTAAGAGCATTCACGATGACGAGGACTACACTAGGAAGTTTGGATGGCTTGCGGCTCGATTTCGTCGCACCAGATGGTGGTTCTTTACCGCCTGGCTATTCTACGAGTTTCTCCGCGCCATCTTCTACGCAGGTGCATCAGGATATGCGCAAGCCCAGGTGTTCGGACTTCTCATTGTAGAATTTCTCGCCTTCGCATTCATCATCTGGATGAGACCTTTCGAAGGACAGCGACTAAATATCCTCGTGGTATACTGCCTTGGCTTCAGCAAGGTCACCACCGTTGCTCTTTCCGCTGCGTTCGACATCAACTTCAACTTACAACGTATCACGACGACAGTCATCGGCATCGTCATTATTGTCATCCAGGGCATCCTGACCATCATCACGATGGTTGCGATCGTCGTTGGCGCCATCAGCTCATACATGTCTGTCTCTCGCAACAAGGAGGATTTTCGACCACGCAAGTGGGCGAATCTGCGTGAGAAGTACTTCGACCATCTGGACCGTGTGGTTAACGACCTCCCACCTCCACCGAAGCCCGAGCCACCGCCACCAGAAGAGCCCAAGTTCGGCTTCGAGATGAAGGGTATCAAGCGCATCCCGAAGCTTGAAGACGAAGATGAAGAATTCCAGACTGAGATGATGGCAGACGCCAATGCATCGTACCTCAGCTTCGACTCGCCAAGTGCGATCAGAAGTGCTGCTGAGACTCCTGTGAACAGGAGCAGAGCTAACAGCCGAGCTCCGAGTGTCGCTAGTATGAGCCTGGCAAATCTGCCGTACGGTGCTCGAGCACATCGTCCAAGCTGGAGCACACGCGACTTCCAACAAGATACCACACTTGGCGAAGATGGCACATTCACGCCAATCGACATGAGCAAGACTCTTGCCGAAGACGAAGATGCAATCATGCCCGGCTCTGCAAGCAAACGACACAGCCGCATGTCGATCAGAAGCAATAAGAGTGCTGCCAATCCGCCGCTGCGAGCGCAACCGAGCAGTAGCTCGCTTCGTATTGGCGGCGAGGTCAGCACAGCTGATACAATCGGCAATGTGCCGAAACCCACGGTCCGGCCTCGATCGGGCACCCTGGGCTCGGTGCGTAGTGGTCGCTATGCCTCTGGTGGCTTTGATGATATTGCGGAGGGCAGTCGATCGCGAGAGCATATTCTAGATGTGCCTCCGTTACCGTCTGCTTCCTCGAGTCGGGCTGGCAGCAAGCGCAATTCAGTGCACGACCAGGAAGCCAAACCTGGAGTATCGAACTACGGCCGTGCGCATCCGTTGACTCCGGCGATGGAAATGGATGAATGGAATTTGCAAAAGACGAATTCGAGGACGCAGTAGGTCTGCTCTAAGAAGGAAGCTACAATCACCGAATACTGGACGATGGAACTACAAGCTTTGCAGATGATGCAAGAAGACGAAATGATGCTTCTGCAGCGTGCAGGCTGGGAAAGACAAACTGCATCAGCAGCAGAGCAATTGGGTTTGAAGATTTGACGAACTTGAGCGAGCATTGCATTTCTGCATCGAAACGACTGCATCGAGCGCGAGCACCGAAGATGAAGTAGGACCGCGACTCAATTAATTCATATTCATGGCGAGCAATCTGGCAGAGATACCAACTAGCTACCCAGCATATGTGCAACAACAGCTTGGTGGGAACACGAGACAAAGGAAGGAGTCAAGGCGAGGTGCCAAGGTTCATAGAAGTCACAGAACTAGACATGAGCAGCTTCCGCGTAACAGAGCGCACAGTAAGTAAGCTATGCTGAAGAACGAACAACACTTCAACATGATGCCCTACCAACTTTTCTCGGCCCGGCACAATGAATGATCGTAGATCATGTGATGAGGCTCCACTAGCACTGCACCTTCCAACTTAGAGCTCCATAAGTGAACCCTTCCTCCAGGCTCAACTGCACCTATTGCAATGTAGTCCACACAAACAGTACGACACCATGTCGGCCACCACATCATCTTCCGCAAACCCCCCGCCCAACAAACCCTCTCCCACCGCCAACGTCAAACCCTCCCGTCTCCCAGCCCCAACCCTCTTCGTCGGTCCCCCCTCAAGAAACGCTTCCCACTTATCAATCTCGCGCCAACAAACCCACGAAAGTAGCTCCAACGCGCGAGACACACGTCGAAGACACTTCGAAACAACAGGCGGCAACGACGATGAAAAGTCCACGGCGAACACGACTAGACCTTTCCCCACCGCGGTCAAAAAGGCCAGTGAGAGATCGATTGAAGCCAAATGGAAAGAAATTCAAAGTACGCTGAATGAGGTGGAGGTTACGGCGCTGTCGAGTACGCATGTTTTCGGGGAAGAACATAGTAGAGCTCTTGATGAGCTTGGCAAGGCGCAGGTTGAACTTGCTAGGGCTTGGGGGAGGGGGAATCAGGATCGTGAGTATGGTGGTGGTGGTGGGTTTAGAGGTGCTGAGGAGATTGCGAGGGAGAGGAGAGATGTTGGGGGTGGTAGGAAGAGGGCTGGGACTGGCGGGAGTGCGAGTACGGCGTTGAGTGATGAGACGAGGAGTAATCGGGGAGGTGGGAGTTTGGAGGATGAGACGGCTCAGGATATTCGGTTGGCTTCGGAACGGAGAGCGGCGAATGAGGCTTACTTTAAGAAAGTTGAGGGTGGGGTTAGGGATGTTGTGAAGAAGTTGGAGGTTGTTGCTGAGGCTATGAGGGGGGTTGAAGCGGAGAGTAGGAGTTTGTGGAGTAGTGAGAGTGGGAGGGAAGAGGAGGTGGTGAAGAGGTAAAAGGGGAAATTTTGTTGAACTTTGGATATGCGTGTCGTGGTATCTTACAACGGCAGTATGATAGAGCAGAGAAAGTCACGGCCATTTGCTGTACTGGAAAGCAGCTGCTTACATCAACATCGGCCTGACTTGTACAAGCACAGCGGCGGGAATACAAGAAGCAAAACTTGTGAAGACTTTCCCTTTCGGCCGATTCGATGGCCGTCTACCGGGTCGTCTGTCCAAGATCGGGTTCATACTCTTCAAACCACGCGATAATGCCAGGGACATCTCGGAATAAGATCGTATGAAAGGCAATACCATACATACCAGGGCGAAGCTCGAGAACGTCGTATGAAGTGATGCCTGTTCATGCATGAACGTTACTCAGGTTCATTCATACAAGTCCATGTCTTCAATGCCACAACGAAAGACCTCCTGCTCTTGGCATTGCTCGCCAAAGCTCAGTGGGTGGGCGAGATACCTAGCGGCACGACGATTTATCTATCCTCTTGGGGGGGAGTTCTTCTTCTCTCCCCGACGCTTCTGCAGCAAGTTACATGATGTTCGAATTTTCTCGAACGGGAGATGAAAAAGAATCAGGGCGCGAGTCCGGACTGGCATGCTTTTTTTTTATTCTGAAGACATAAAGATTGACGATGTGTTACAATCTCTCAAAGATGACCCGATTCATGCATTGTATTATTCTGGAAGTACGACAAGACCCATCATTCTTTTGACACCGTATTCTGATCATCCTGCACAAGTCCCTCGCTATAACAGTACCTACCACCCGACTGCACGCAGTCCAATTCCGCGTTAAACAACTCTCCGACTTCCTTCCACAATGTGCAAATATTGCCTGCGATATTAATCCCGAATCTTTATGGCATGAGGGGGGAGTATGCGGACATCACATTTCACCGGGAACGCATGCCCTGATTTGTTGCGCAAGTCGATAATTCAAGAAAGTGTGCTCCGCAGCCAGGAAGGACTTATCATCTGTGGGCAGTTTACAGGATTTTGAGGTCTTAGTCGGTAAATGGGCACTTGTACTCCCTTTCGCGCTTATAATATCTAACATGTATGTAATAAATCCCAGGTGATCCTGAAGTGGAGATGCGGCGCTCTCTGATGATGACCTGCCTGCTCTTACATTGTTGTTTTGAACGCCGCCCATACTACTTAACTATGCACAAAATTGCCTCTTGGCCTGCCTGTCACCTCGACCGGCTCCTTCTCTATCTTTACAGTTTCGTGTCTCACATCACGGCTCTATTCTTGAAGGCGGATGCGATGGCCAGCATGTAGTGTCTGCTTCTCGCGAGGCCGGCGTGCCGCAAGAACCTGCAACTGAATGGCTTGTTTAACCTCTTTAGCACAAGTTGATACAAACCCCACTCTTCGCACACTACTTCTTGTTACGCTCAGCCCTCTCCTTTTCATATTTCGCAACGAGCTCCTTCTGCAATTGCGGTGGGGCCGGGCTGTAGTGAGAGAATTCCATAGTAAACTCGCCCTTGCCTTGCGAGGCCGCACGAAGCTGCGATGAAAAGCCGAACATGCTGTTGAGCGAGCAGTCGGCAGTGAGAGTGAATTCTTCGGCGCCAATCTCGGTGTCGTGAATCGTTGCATTACGCTTGTTCAGCAAACCAACAATGTTACCTTGAAACTCATTCGGAGCTGTGATGACAGTCTTCATGAGCGGCTCCAAAACTTGTGGTCCGGCAGCCAAGAAAGCCTTCCTGAAAGCCTGTTGTGTTGCGTTCTTGAAAGCGTTTTCTGAGGAATCTGTCATGTGAGTGGCACCATCCTCGATGACCATGCTGGCGCCGAGAACTCGATGACCAAGAAGTGGTCCGGTAAGACATGACTGCTCGAAGCCCTTACCACAAGCGAATAGATACTTCTCAGGAATAGTGCCACCGATGATCTGGGTCTCGAACTTGTTCTCGCCCATTTCGCCAGTTGGCTCCAGGTGTCCCACAACACGAGCGTAATCTCCAGCACCTCCGGTCTGCTTCTTCAAAAGATGGTCGAACTTGACCACACTTTGTATTGTCTCGCGGTATGCGACTTGCGGTTGACCTGTGATGACTTCGACCTTGTATTCACGCTTCATACGTTCCACGTAAATGTCTAGATGCAGCTCACCCATACCGGAAATGATCGACTCACCAGACTCGGCATCGACATTGATTCTGAAAGTTGGGTCCTCGCGCTGGAATCGTGCCATGGCCTTGGAGAAGTTTGGTGTATCCTTGGTGTTCTTGGGCTTGATAGATAGCGAAATGACAGGATCGGGAACGAACATGGAGCTCATCGAATATCCGAGGCCCGCATCAGTAAAAGTGTCACCGGAGGCACAATCGACACCAAACACTGCACAAATCTCACCAGCTCCGATTTCTGAAACTTCCTCCATCTCGTTGGAATGCATCCGTACGATACGTGGGATCTTGACCTTCTTGCCGTCGCGGGCGTTGACGACGTTTTGGCCTTTTCGAAGCGAGCCTTGATAGACACGGATGTAGGTGAGTTGGCCAAAGTTGGACTCTTCTAATTTGAAGGCAAGACCAACGAAGGGCAGGGAGTTGTAGGAGACAAGCTTCACTGGTGCTTCGGCTCGCTTTGTGTCCAGGGCAAGGTTCTCGACTTCGGACGGGTTGGGAAGGTAGTCAACGACAGCATCAAGCATGGGCTGTACAGATTTGTCGGCCAGGGCTGATCCCATTAGCACAGGAGAGAACTTGAGAGAAATGGTGGCGCGGCGGATTGCAGCCCTGATCTCATCCATGGATGGCTCGCGCTCATCCAAAACGGCATCTGCAATGATTTCGTCGACATCGGCAAGCGTTTCGATCATAACCTGTCTCTTCTCCTTGGCGAATTCCAGAACGTCAGCAGGTACTTCGTCCTCGCGCACAACTTCTCCCTTGTCGCCTTCGGAATAAATTGCCCTCATGCGAATGAGGTCCACGACACCCTTGAAGTTGTCCTCCATACCAATCGGGACTTGCAATGCAGCAGCAGGAATCTTCAGCTTTTGGTTGATGCCATCGACTGCCTTCCAAGGATTTGCGCCGGCACGATCCATCTTGTTGACAAACGATATTCTTGGCACATTGTAACGCTTCATTTGCCGGTCTACAGTGACGGTTTGTGATTGCACGCCAGACACGGCGCACAAGATCATGACGGCACCATCCAGCACTCGCAAGGCTCTTTCGACTTCGATAGTGAAATCAATGTGTCCTGGAGTGTCGATCAAATTGATGTGGTATTTCTCATCCTTCAATTCGCCTGTCACTGGATCTGGTGTCTTCTTGACCCAGTCACAGAATGTCGCCGCAGACTGAATGGTAATTCCCTTTTCTCTTTCGAGATCCATGCTGTCCATCTTGGCGCCGACTCCATCTCTTCCACGCACCTCATGGATATCTTTCACTCGTCCTGTGTAGAAGAGAACTCGCTCGGTGGCGGTGGTCTTGCCGGAATCGATGTGCGCTGCGATACCAATGTTCCGGACTTTGTCTAATCGTGCATGTTCTTTGGGATCGAGATTCTCGATGATGGCATGTTGTGAGAGAGATGTAGGATCGTGCATGGCCGTCTCCATTACAGCCGCCGCGGCGCCAGACTGCCATCGCTGGGCTTGTATCTGCCACATTCTTTCGTGGTTCTGGCCTTGGATGTGTGGTCGCTGGAGTGGCACTGACGCAGCAGAGACAAGCGTCCTTCTGCTGGCCACATTGCCGCTGCGCAATGCAAAACTGCGCAGCGACGTCCGCGCGAGATTCTGCACCCGCATGGTCGATGATATGATCGGAGACACAACGACGCAGTGTCAATGCTTTCGAGAGCATCGATGGCAACTTTTTGGGAGACTTTCTTGTCGCTCCGATTGGTCAGAATCGTGATGCAGGGTCTCGGCCAGCGTGCTCGATGCTACAGTATCTGCCAGCAATGTCACATCGTCGGCAGCAGGAATCTACGCCTCTGCTGCCAAACATCTATATTTACTGTACAATGGACAGTCTCCGAAAGTGTAGTGACATCGCTGACAATCATCCTGCTCCGGCACGAAACGTTGAGCCAGTACGCTTTCAAGCCGATCGTCTTGGGCCTATGTTAGAAAAAACGCAGTCTCGAAAGAGCAGCGTCAATCAGTAGAACTTATCAGAGGCTCGCCAGACACGTCAAGAAACTCTATTTTCAAGGTGGAAGAATCCCAGATCATTACGACAGCGAGCTGTTGGGAGGCGGTAAGAGTCGCGGATGTCTTGAGGAGCAATCTTCATCGTGCATTGAGGATGAGACTAGCAAGCTGCACCTGCACGATGATGATGAGTTTACGATTACACGTAGCTCTGATAATGACCAGGATCAAGAGGGAATCGAGTTTCTGGGAGAAAGCGAATAACCCTGGAAATGTGAGGATCGTGAATGATGGCCTTGGACCACAAAGCGAGAGAGGCCAGTGAAAGCCACAACTCCTCGAATATCTAGACCGGGTTGCAGGGCAGATTCAGCTTCTTACTGTTCTCCGGGCGCCCACTGTAGCAGGTGCTCATTCGAAGCGCGTCAGGCGATGTGCATGGCGTATCAATGTCGCTATCGATGCTCAGACTGCCTCATCTGCCTCTCCATCTGTCGATTTTGTCTCCCAATGCCCCGTGATTGCCTCTGCCAAGGCTCAGGTCGATTGATTCTCGCCCTCGTCCGCATAAGAAGTAGCATCGTCGTAACCATGACCGGTCCAGCGATGATCCAGAACATCACATCGCTATTCTCATTCACAATAGGCATCTTGTCGAAGTTCATGCCAAAGTACCCAGTCAAGAAAGTCAACGGAAGGAAGAAGCTCGATATCAAAGTCAGTTGCCTGACGCTCTCGTTCTGGCTTGCAGCGATGGTGTTGAAGATTAAAGAAGAGAGATTCTCAGCTGAGCGAATGGACATGCGAGTATTGTTGGCGACTGCTGTTAGGTGATCTTGTACATCACGCAGATAGATCTGAGTCGTGGCAGATATCTCGATACTGGTTTGTGCCTGATTCTTGAGGCTTTCGATGGTAGAAGGATTGCTTGAGCGTCCAGATCCGGGTACTGCACCATGATCGCAGAGGGTTCTTACGAGGATGCCGATTGCGTTGGCATTCTCCATGAAGGATGTAAGACCAGAGCGGAGGATATGTAGTTGCTTGGATTGCCCAATAGTGGGTCTGGAAAGCACATCTTGTTCCAGATCATCGAATGCTTCGCCGACTGCTTTTCCGATCGGAAGAGATAAGTCGACAATGGCGTCTATACAAGCTTGCAAGAGCATCGACGCATCGTTGCTCGAGCGCACCACAGTCTGTGAGGATCGTAGGCGAGTCATGATGGGTTGAAATATGTCATTGCCAGAGCGCTCAAAGATAGTGATAAGTGTATTATCCGTCATCAGGAAGGCAGATACCTGCTCGACGGACATTCCAAACTTCCCAGGCACCAGGGTCCGCCATCTACCACGATGATGGTAATGCTTTTCTTGCCGACTACCTTCATTTCGCGGCGGATCTCCTTCGTAGAGCTTGGCGAGATTTAGTTCTAGGAAACAGTGATCCTCATACCAATCGACCTTTGTTGGCGTGTGAATGTCGAGAACATCCTCGATTGCAAGCGGGTGGAGACTTTTGTGATTGCCTAAACACCGGACGACATCGAAGTTAAGACCATTGACATAAATCCATCGGACGGCTGCCCAGTCTGGTTTCGCGTTGGACTGCAGAAATTTTTCGAGGTCTACGGCCGCTACATCTCGTTCTTCGATCTGTTTGTGAGAGTAGTCGATGATCCGGATTTTGCTGGCTGAATCTGGTCGAAGTCGAGCGGGATCCCATTTTTCGTCCTTGGTAGCGGGATCAATGCCAGGTTCTGCACCGACCTTTGGTAGCCATCTAGGTCGGAATGGATGTGTTTGAAAAGTCCGGGTAAGTGTAGGTGGCCGTGCTGCTCTGTGTCCCGATGATCTTTGCGATGGTGCTGGATTCTGGAGCCCAGGCAAACCAGAATTTCGGACTCGATTGCTTGTTCTGCGGCGCGAGGACCAGTCTGCTCCTTGCTGACGCTGTAAGTGAATCAATTTTCTATGCGGGCAGAGCAGACCTTGTATAAGCCTTTCGTTCAGCTTCACAAGCTCGCGCCGCGCCATGTCGAAAATTCATTCGTCTACGGCAATCTCATCATGTCTTCCAAGGCGTTCTCTGACCAGGGGGAGGTTCTAAGTGATAAATACGGCTTATTGCAAATTCTCGTTTGGATACAGATTCGATGTGATGCAAGTCGTGGCCGGGATGTGCTTGAGCCATCCCCCAGGCAGGCTCACATGACTCGCGCCGACTTCGAAAGTTCATTCGCACTGCGACTCCTTCTCAACTTCTCTAAGGTAAGTTACGACCGTTCCGCCAGGCGACTCGTTCTCATACCCTCACTGCAGACATGTCGCTCATACCAGCGCGCAACGGCGCCAATGGCCCGCCAGCTCGAGCAAACCAACTTGTCAGCGACAAGCCTTTTCAGACTTCAACGAAAGGAAAAGTGCCGACAGGTTATGCGCAAGAAATCGCCATCTCAGAGCAGAGCTTCCGTGACTTGCACCGCGATGTTGAGAGATCTGGCGCTGCGGGCAAGAAGCGCAAGCGAGAGACCAAAGGCGACAGCAGCGTGGTCTATGGCGCTGGCGCATACAAAGGTCCATGGGCGAAGTACGAAGAACAGCGCATAGACAGCGACAGCGGCGAAGATATCGAAGTCGAAGTATCCGGCGACGAAAGTGGCGAGGAAGTAGTCGAATACGAAGAAGATGCGATCGTTGCCAACCCCACCAAGGGCACGATTGCCGGCACAGAATATGGTCAAGTCGGACAGGACACAGAAAGCAGTGTGTTCGAAGGATCGCAACAACATGATTACCAGGGCCGAACGTACATGCATGTGCCGCAGGATCTGGATATCGATTTGGTTGGCGATTTTGAGAACCTCAACTTGAAATGCTTCCATCCCAAGAAAATGATACACACCTACAAGTGCCATGGCAAGAACGCCCATGAAAAAGCCCTGACTGGCCTCAAATTCTTCCCATCTTCTGGACACCTACTCTTGTCATCTGCAGCTGACGGCAAGGTCAGGCTTTGGGATGTCTTTCATGACCGAGAGCTGCTCCGGTCTTACACTGGACACACCAAGTCTGTAGTGGACGTGGACTTCACTCCAGATGGCACCAAATTCGTCTCGGCTTCGTACGATCGTCAAATGAAGGTATGGGATACTGAGACCGGGAAATGCCTAGGCCGCTATAGCACTGGCTCAACACCTCACGTTGTTCGGTGGCAGCCTGAGGATCCTTCTGGCCATGAATTCTTGGCTGGTATGCACGACAACAAGATTGTGCAGATGGATACACGTTTGCCAGCCGATGGCGAGAAGAAGAATCCTGTGCAAGAGTACGACCACCATCTTGGTCCAGTGAACACCATCACCTTTACCGACGAGAACCGACGATTTATCACCACATCCGACGACAAGTCTCTGCGCGCATGGGAATACAACATTCCAGTGCCGATCAAGTTCATCGCTGAACCATATATGTTCCCAATGGTCAAGTCCGCTACACATCCTGCCAAGGGTGCAGTGCTGCTACAGTCGTCTGATAACACGATCAAAGTGTACAACACCGGCGAGAAGATTAGACAAAATCGAAAGAAGGATTTCCGTGGTCACAACAACGCCGGATACGCGATCGACATCGCTGTCTCGCCTGACGGAGGTATAGTGTCTTCAGGTGACAGTGGAGGGTTCGTATGCTTCTGGGATTGGCGGAGCTGTAAGATGTGGCATAAGATAAAAGCTAGCGATTCTGCTGTCGTTGCGACTGCATGGCATCCGAGGGAGGCTTCGAAGGTGGTTACTGGTGATCTGAATGGAGCCATCATGTACTGGGACTAAGACTTTGACCAATGAGCGACCAGAGGGAGGCATAATCTATCTTGTCAAAGACACAGGGTCTCTGCTGCAAGCAAATGGTTACTGAGTCCCGGCAACGAAATCAATTTTCTTGCTGCTGAACACTTTCACCGCTGTCAAACACGTCTGGCCACATCTCGTGCCCTCGTGCTGCGAAATAGCCGGCTAGGGAGAGTGACAGATGCGCTTTGTACGACAAGACTATGCACTGGGCCGAGAGGGCAAATAATGTCATGTCCCGCCTACAAAATTGGTTCGCCGTTTTTATTCAAAGCCGCCCGGTGGCAGGTCACTTTTCCGCATGCCACACCGGACATGTTGGAGGTGCAGATCAGTGTCGGTCAGCTCTGACCACTGCGTGGAACTCAATGGTGGCATGAAATGCAATCTCCTAGACATCGGCTCTGGCTACACTTTTCGATGGGCCTCTTTCAGGCCCTTTTCGGGCCGAGACTGACGCAGAAAGATCTCGACGCCTTACAAAAACAACTGAAACGCGAGTTCGAGAGGCAACACGAACAAGACGGCAGCAACAGTAGCCGGCATCGCTCTGGATCGAGTGATGTGGGAAGAAGGCATGGAAGGAAGAGCGAGACACGGCATCGCACGCCGCTAAGCTTAGATCGCTACGCCAGCGAGAGTGACAGTATTGCCGAGGAGGAAGACGTCCTGGATGGCCTCTGTGGTCGATGCGGTGGACGAGTGCGATATAGAGTGATCTCCCGTGGACCAAAGCCGTCGAAGAGATGCTCATCACAACAGCCACAACCAGTAGTCTTTGTCAATCCCGATAACTTACGCAAAGCATGGCAACCGGAGCCACAGTATCACTTGCCGCGGGCGCCACATAACTATTACACCACGTCAGCACCGCATCAAGGACCAACGGCTGGACAGCAGAGTAATTTTCCGCTCCCTCAGCAATACGATGACATTCTGAACAGAGTTGGAAACGGACTTAGGCAGAGAGCTGCACATGAAAGAGACTTCCTCCATCGAGCAGAGACTGCTGTGCAGGGTATCGCAGGACAGGGCGTTGGGCAGAATTGATACAAAAGGACAGTTTGAGCTGTTAGAGCAGAGTCTTGGAAGAGGAATCTGCAAAACCACCTGTATTCGCTGAGAGTGTTGCAGTCCAGAGCCTTGCCAAGTATCTCGGATCGAAAGCCCGGACTGCGCCTCCTCCACTTTGCGAGAATGACGCAGGAGGTACCCGACAAAGATCAATATCACGAAGGATTCTCTGCGCCGCACCTTGCTTCACTCCTTGCGCTATTCTTGTGCTGTCGACCGGAAGAATGTGGTCTCTACAAACATTGGCGAGACGTAGTTGTGAAAAGCTACTGCTGCGCCATCATGCCTTAGAGCTTCAGCGTGACCTGTATCAAACTTCATTGCATGTGTAGACGTAGACGGATCTTTGTTGCCGAAACGCATGCCTGATCACAATAAGTACAACAGCTTGCAGGTGTCCGCAATCGCATTCGCGTCCTTAGCAAGCCAGACGTGCCACCAAATTAAACCAGCTGCAAAAGAGCAGATACCACTCATCACCACAAGTAGCAAACTACGCACAGCATCAACCAGTCATGGACTGGGTAACAACAGCAGCCCATCGCATCATCGACAATCCGGCGACTCACGAAGATCATCTCGAAATCCATCGCAAAGGCCGCATCGTCCTCTTGGCAGATAGAAGCACCAACTTCTTTGGCAAATCCGAATTGAAACTACGGACGTCCAAAATCGATGGAGATCGCACAATCGCTGCCGCGAAACTCAAGCCTACTTATCATGGATGTCGCGTACTACTAGGCGACCCAGACGATCGAAAGTCCAGGAAAGGCTGGCAAGAGACTGAAACATCTGGCACTTATTTCTCGAGATACCAGATTGTGTGGCAGGGGAGGAAGTATTATTGGAAAAGGTCGGCTTCGACAAGTTTTGTCGACTTGTTGATATTTTGACTGACCAGCCTTAGACTCGACCTCGATTCAGACCACAAGCTCCATACTCTGCCTTCGGGCGAAGATTCAATGGAACTCGTCTCTGCTGATGATCTGGATGCCGTGCTCGCCGTTTATACCAAGAGCACAGCCGGTGTTCCGCACGAACAAGCTCGGATCGACTACATGCAGGATCTGGGCCAAGATCTTGAGCATTTGGTAATAATCTCCGCGATGGCTTTGATAATGAATCAAGCTTTGCTCAGGAAGGCGAGAGGGCTGCCTTTGGCGCAAGGTCCGTTTCCGCTCACGGGGGGAATTGTGACTGTGCCTTATGCATCGTCCAGCTACTGATGAGGAGAGGGAGGAGGAGCAGGAGTATATACCCTATCTTACGATATTACGAACGCTATGAACGACTTTGCTTTTCGTGATCTCCCTCAATCGCTACCTTCTCCAATTCCGCAATCATGTCCTTCTTCACATCAGGAGGCGCCCAAGAGATCTCCATCGCGCCTCTCATGATCTTAACCACATCCTCATTCGTGAACTTACAAAACTTTTTAAGGGTCCGCAAATTCTCCACAACCCAAGTATCTTCCATAAACGCAGGATCATCACTCCCAATCGAAATTCTGATCCCAGCATTAAAGAGTTTCCGAATCCTTCCCCAAACTTCCTCAAAAGGTTGATGTCGAATATAACTCCAAGGACAAACC
Organism: Pseudocercospora musae; assembly: GCA_001578225.1. Classification (NCBI taxonomy): domain Eukaryota; kingdom Fungi; phylum Ascomycota; class Dothideomycetes; order Mycosphaerellales; family Mycosphaerellaceae; genus Pseudocercospora; species Pseudocercospora musae. Next base: position 39,107 of record LFZO01000194.1, on the reverse strand, counting down.
GTCATACCCAGACCCTTTTCTCTGACCAAACTCATCAAATTCCGATCTTCCACGATATTAAGTCCATGATCGATCCGATCAACCTGAATATCTTCAAGCACTTGCCGAACATGCTCGACAGGATATGATTTCCCCACATCACAATGACACGTCAATTGAAATCCATCCTTTCTCGCCCCCTCAAACACTTTCTCGAAGAAAATCGGAGGTCGACCATCTTCATTCGAATCCAAACCTATCCCGACGATCATATCTCGATACGGTCGAGCGGCTCCGTAGCATTCCATAGCAGATTCCAGACTTTCGTCGCGCATGAAACACATGATCCATAAACTTTTCACGTTTAGTTTCTCTTCGGCTTCTTTTGACGCTTCGCGGAAACCTTCCATGATTGTGGGCCATGAAGTCCCGTTTTGGATGTGACCTTGTGGATCGAAGAAGATTTCGGAGTACCTGATGTTTTGGGATGAGGCGGTGTGGAAGTAGTGCATTGCGAGGTCGTAGTAGTCGAGTTTTGTTTGGAGGACTTTGAAGCCTCCGTAATAGATTTCGAAGAATGAGAGGGTTTCTTCCGAGTTGGTCATGGCGCCTTCGTCGGAGGGTTTCAAAGTGTCGTGGGAGTCTTGGAGTTGTTCTAGGGATGCGAAGGCTACACCTGTGCGAGGATGAATGAGGGGCGTTTTGTTGCGTTGGGAGATTTTCCATTTTAGTTCTGGACCCAGGCAGCCTTCGATGTGGACGTGAAGTTCGACTTTGGGCATCTTGAGGAGGAATTCGTCTTGGGTGTTTTTGAGAGAATCTCGAAGGGCTCGGCGGGCTTCGATGGGGAGTGCGTTTTTCACGTTGGCCATGTTTCGAAATATACACTGGGTTTAGATGTTGCTGTATGCTAGAATGCTTCCTCCTCTTTCATGTCTCGTCTTTGGTCATCATATGTCCATTCTGTCGTAGCTGAGCTCGGGTCAATCGCGAGCGAGATTCATGACTCGCTTGGCTGTAGCTTACTGTGCTGAAGAGGGTTTGGTGAGCGAGACTGCGCATATAGTGGCAGCTACTGAGTGTAAGCCTAATACTGAGCATCTTGGTGGCCGTCGAGCTCAGCGAAAGCTCTATATGAGCCACGCTATCGATGGACGAGTTGATGTTTCGCTACCAGGATCATTGCCAGGATGTTTGACACGCTATCTTGTTCTGGGACGCCTTCCTTGGCAATCTCCATCTCCTTTGTTTGACTTGGCCTTGCCTTGACTTCTCAATCATCAAAATTTCAACAGGCATTCTTGACAAACACCTATGCTCATCATGTCGCGATAATGTCTTCTCACTTTCGACAACCTCGGAACACCAGCAGCAGAGCCAATGCTGCGACGATCAAGCACCTTGGACCTCCACTATGAACCGTTTTCGCTCGCTTGCAGGCGCACTAAACTCTGGCAGCTCCGCGATCCGACCTCAGAGACGCCCGCATGTTCCACTCGTTGTATTGCAGAAACGATGTCTGCAGCTACCATTTGGACCGCAGACTCCAGGACCACCAGATGCTGGGCCAGCTGATCCTAATGATGATGAGCCGGAGAAAAGTGGCGCCAAGCAAGATGCTGGCGCCAAATTTGACTGGAAAGGAACCATGTTCAAGATGACTGAAGCGGCGTTGACTACCTTTGCGTCCGTGGCAATCCTTGGTGCATTTGGCTATGGCTATACTATCTATTACAAGTATATGGTCCTTCAGAAAATCGACAATGCCTTCAAACCTGGTGATCCCATCCTGGATCTTGCTGCGACCGGAAAGCAGGGAACCGCAACGGGCGGTCACATTCTCGTCGACGAGGAGAAGAACCGTGAGCATTGGGTCTTGCGTGAAGAACAAGACCTCATCGACAAAATCGTAGCTGGCGAGGTTCGAGGTCAATATCACCTCCTGGTCGGCGAGAAGGGCACGGGCAAATCGAGCATGCTAATCGATGCAATGGCAAAGAACAATGGTGAAGGTTGCGCCATGTTCGATGCCCACGCGAGCGCCGAGATTTTCCGCATTCGCCTTGGTAAGGCCTTGGACTTTGAATATCATGAAGACAACATCGGTTCACTCTTCTCCATTCGAGGTCCGCGCGACGCTGGTGCTATTCTTGACATCGAGCGAGCTTTCAATAAGCTGGAAAAGATCGCAATGAAACGGCGTGCTGAAAAAGGCCGACCGCTGATCCTGATTTTCAATTCAATGCATTTGCTTCGCGATGATCAGGACGGTAAGGACCTATTGGAATTGATCCAACAGCGAGCGGAGCAATGGTCTGCAAGCAATCTCGCCACTGTAATATTCAACTCGGACGACTACTGGATATACGAACGGCTCAAGCAGTATGCGACACGAATGAATGTCATTCGCATACTAGATCTCAGCAAGGACAAAGCTATGGCCGCACTCAGAAATTACCGCACAAAGTACAGATTCGAGAACCCAGCAGACAGCATGCTTGAACAGGTATACGACAAGGTTGGAGGACGTATGTCGTACTTGAGCCGAGTCGCGAAGTCAGATGACATGCTGAAGAAGGCTGATGATATCTGCCGAATGGAGAAGACGTGGTTTCTCAACCAATGCTGGATCCTCGGTAAAGAAATGGATGACGATGTAATGGATCAGCAGAAGTATGCCTCCGCCGCAATGGTGCTGGCAAAGGCGCTAGTCGACAAGGAGAAGGACATGGAGAGGACATACGATCCAGAGCAAGGTCACATCTTGCCTGAATTGCCATTACACGAGGCGCGACAGATCATGACGCGCGCCGATTTCATCCAGGTGCGTAGGGACGATATGCCATGCCAAATTTATCCATTGACTTTGAATAGAGCTACGATGCCATCAACATCTTCGCGATCGACAGTAATGCGCAAGTGCGCGCAGACTCTGTGCCGATGATGAATGCTTTCCGCGAGATATGCGCACAGAAAGGCTTCGATGAATTCTTAGAAGCCACGCTTGACAGAATTGCCGACATCGAATCGCTCGGCAGAACCAGAGAGTTGACCATCAAAGACCTTTGGGAGCGCGGACAGTACCAGATTAAGATGGTTGATCCACGAGGACGACCTGCTGGTGGCATTATCATGGAAGCTGAACCCAAGCACCACTCACTTGTCGACGATGATGACGATGAAAATGATGACGAGAAAGAGGATGGAGAGGACAAGGGTGATGGTCAGTGCTAATGCAGACTCCGCGCGACCAGCTCTCACCCCTGCTAATGAGCGCTTCAGCTGAGTCGTCTTCGAACGCTGCGCAATTCATGACTGCAACGCTGAGGCGATGTCTCGAAGGAGACAACGAAGACAAGAATTGATCATTGGCATGTATATTTATTCCTGCTAGATACCCTGACCATTCAAGTGCTTGGCGCCAATTTTTGGCATCAACCCTATCAACTCTATCCAGGCAAAGGTGAAGGATTCATACGAGACCAGGCCAGCTACTTAGCCGCAACCGAACATGATGTTGTGCAATCTCTCGGCGATTGTCAATAGGCGGAACTTTCACCAATGCATGTTCCTAAACAGCACAAAATGTTATGAAATCGAAGCTGAAAATTCCCCGCGTAGTTTTTGGCAAGAGCACTTGGTCTGGTCTTTAAGTATGCCTGTGAACCTCCCGTTGTATACAACCCCACTTCTCGATCTGGATTGCAGCCATGAATCCTCAATACGAAGACATATCGCCCAAGGTCGACTGTTCAGTGCCATTCGACAAACCGAATCTTACCGGCAAGACTGCTGTTGTGACAGGTGGGGCCGGTGGAATTGGCGAGCAGTACACCCGAGCTATAGTGTCGTGTGGTGGTCGAGTCGTAGTTGCGGACGTCGATGAAGCGAAGGCATCGAGCTTGCAAGCAGAACTCGGTGGCCCAGAGAATGTGGTATTCGTGAAGTGCGACGTGAGGGAATGGAAGGACCAGGTTGAAGCATTCCGAGCTGCGCTCAAGCTAGGCGACGGAAAGATCGATATCGGTTCGTGTTGCATTCAATGCGAATGGGAAGCTGAATGCTGACAAGTTCCGAAGTCATCAACAATGCAGGCGTCGGGCGTCCAGACGATATATTCGTAGGCCCCGACGATGACACTCTCGACGAACCACAAGAGCCCTCCATGAACCTCATGCGAATCAACGCGTTGGGAGCTCTGATGACTGCGAAACTCGCAACATTCTACTTCCGAAAGCAAGCAGCCCGGGATGAGAAGGACGGAGTCAAGAGTGACTATAAGTTCATCATCCAGGCTTCACTTTATGGCTATCTTCCTTCTCTGAACGTTCCTCAATACGCATTCTCGAAATGGGGTCAGCGAAGTCTTCTTTGGGGCTACCGTCATTCTGAGAGGAAGTATGGTGTCAGGACCAATATGATTTGTCCGTGGTATATCCCTTCTGGAATCGTCATTCCCGAGTTCGTCAACCACTTGAACTCTGTTGGCGCGGGCGTCGCGAGTGCGCAAGATGCCGGCGATGCGTTGCTAAGAATTCTGGGAGATTCGAATATGAACGGGAGGAGTCTGGCGATAGTGCCAAGATCCTGGGATGGAGCTCCAAATGGATATCTCGATATTGATGTGGATCAGTATGAGGAAGGTAGCTTCTTGAGTCGGTGCGTGGATCTGGGTGTGTTTAGGGTCTGGGACGACCGTAAGCGCAAATGACCAGAATAACGAATGGTTTCTGTAATGAATGAGCCTCATCGGCATGCAAATGACTCTGGCACTAGACCTCAATTAGCGGTCTTGGCAAATTCGAGAGCGTAACCGCAACCTCGGCATCACGGAAGCCAGGGCCGAAGGATGCTATCGACACCTCTCCTCTCCTGGTTCCTTCACCATCGCAACCATGTCTCGCCCGCCAAGATGGACATGACCGGCCGTGGAGGGCGGCCTACAAGAAAAGTCCCGCTCCCGAAACATCCAGGCAACACGTACCTCCCGTTCAAAGAGCTTATCAAACTTGGGAAGATCGATGATCGGACATTCCGTTCAATAGCATTACCATTCGCTCCAGGTGGACCACTTGGAGTCGGACGCTCCTATGGCGCTCACGTATACATGCAAGCATGCTATGCCGCATGTCAAACAGTATCAGAAGGCTTCTTAATTCACGTTCGTCCTCAAACCCAACAAACAAGCCAAGAAAAAAATAACATTTCCTCTCAGAACGTAAGCGGCAACTTCATCCTCTCCGGCGAACTAAACATCCCCTTCGTCTACAAAGTCCACATTATCCGAAACGGTCGCTCCTACTGCACCCGAATCGTCAACGTCACCCAGTCTCAAAGTAAAGGCATATGTTTCACTTGCACAATATCTTTCAAAACCCCAGAACCAAGCCAAATCCAATGCCAGGAAACTCTCAACATCTTCGAAAATTACTCCTCCGTCCTTCGCAACAAAACTCCAACCGATTTCCCGGAATGTCCATCCATGGATCTCCCCTTCTACCACAAACTCCTGCAATCCGGCGCCATCGAAAACGACTCTTTCCCGGGCTTAGAATGTCGAAAAGTCGACATGACAAATTATAACAAAGATAAACATCCTCTCGATCGTCGACAACTAATTTTCTACCGAACAATCGGATCACTTCCCTCCGACGATCCGAACATGCACTTATGCGCCCACATCTTCGCCACGGATCGGAACTCTTTATATATCGTTGCGAACCATTTCGAATTAGGAGATTATTTTACTGCGATGAGTTCGTTGGCTCATACGGTCACTATCCATAGTCCGATGGAAGCTTTGAGGTTCGGGAATGGCGAGAAGAGTGCAACGGGAACGGTTTTGGAGGATAGAGATGGGAAAGGCAAGTGGTTTTGTATGGAGGTTAGTGGTGATCGGATTGGGTATGGGAGGGCACTTTATCATGGGAGGTTTTGGAGTTCGGATGGGACGCATATTATGACTGCGATGCAGGATGGCTTGATACGGTTTACGAATGTGCAGGAAGCGAGTGAGGAGGAAAAGAAGTTTATGGAGGAGCAGAGCTCGAGGTGGCGGGATCAGTCGAGACGGAGGAAGGAGCAGAAGTTGTGATGTGGTCATTGCAGGTTCTTGTCTTCTTTCCGGATTGCATGGCATGACTGGAGTCGGCGTTGAAAGTGATTGAGCAACGAAGATTATTGTCGGTCTGGTACCTAATATTTCTGGTTCATAAACACCCTCCGCAACGACAGCGAGCAGTCGGTTCACTCAGAACCTAACATACAATCCTTTCCTCAAACATCTCGATCACACTGCTCTCGCGACAAAACAGACCTCCTACTCGCATTTGACCCAATACTCTGGCTCCCTCAGCAACCCACGCATCTCCTGAGAAAGGCCTTCACAATTCTCTCGCCAGAATCCCTTGAGCCGATCCAGCTCCCTAGCACCAATCAAGATCTCCAATTGCAAATTCTACCTTTCCCCCTCCGTTCGCTGCCTCGAATTCCGCATCAGAAACTTCCAGTCCCACTTCGGATACCCGAAAATTTCCTTGTGCCAACCACAGGCCATCTCCATGTCAGATTTCACTTCCCATGGCCTCAGAGCTTCTATCATCCGTCCCAAGAAAGTACTCGCGATATCGCCGTCTTCTGGTTCGCAGACGTCCTGGAGTGGAACATAGAAATGTGTGCGCAGCAGGAAAGCTTGTTGCACGACAGTCAAGTCGCCCTCTTCGATGAAGATGCATGTTTTCTTCGTTTTCTCCAGCTTGCGGGATAGCTCTGGCTTGATATCTCTTTGCGGATCAAGGAAAATGCAGTGCTTCGAGGTGCTGGAGTCGAAAACTTGGAACTTGTCAATCTTCTTCTGCTTTCTGCAGAATTTCCACTTGCGTCCTCTGGGCGCTGGATTCTCTGGTTTGTACCAATGGCGACGACTTTGGGGTTTGGTTTCGTTTTGGTAAGTTTCTTCGCGGTCGTTGGAGTATGAATTTGGATCGATGTCGTGGTTGATGACTTCATGCTCGAGGCAATGAATGGCCGGAAGTTTCGAGTCATTATGGCTGGGCGGGAGTCGATGCTTTTCGTAACCTGCATGATACTTCTGGGCGATTGCTAGTAAGGTAGGAAGAGGCTTCAAATGATTGTCGGTCGGCTTTGCGGGTGCTGCTTCATCGGCCATGTTAACGTCGTGTCCACCAATAGCGATATCTTTGAAACGCGAAGCCAATGAATTCTTCACTATAGCGTGTCGACGTAGAAGACTTCTTGAAGGCGGAGGGGAGCAAGCTGACTTCATGTAGCTGGGGTAAGCACCCTGGAAGAAGCCTGCAGTAGCCAGTGCCTCTTTCGAGGCCGCCATGGCAGGCACACTTCAGTCGTTTTTATCACTGACTACCAAGAAAACTTCGGACCCAGGATAAAGTCGATTCACAAGAATATAGTTGAGGAGAAAAGCAAGATTCCCAAGCAGTTATGTTTCTTTCTCATTCAGCAATAAACTCACAAAGATGTAAGTCTTCTGCCCGCCAACCATCATGTCATACAGAAATACCCACCAGAATGCCACCTGCTGCCTCGCGCTTTCGTCCATCACACTTTCTTCTCCTCGTACTGCTTGCCACACAAATCACAATAGATGGCAATCGCGTCGTTCAGGTACTTCTCATAAACACCCACAATCTCCTCGCAGGCCTCAACGTCCCACTTGAAGTTGTACTGGCGCTGTCTCAAGCAAAGCTGGGTCTTGGTGGTCTTCGCGTCAGTCTGGACGAGAGCCTTGGCTTTCTCAACATTACCATCATGGACGAGGTCTGCGTAGTGACGCTTGTACTTAGTGACAGCTTGATTTGCGTCGACGATCGGCTTAGATTGTGCGATCGATGAGCTGTATTCTTCCAGTGACTTGCACATACTCTTCACAGCGACGCGAAAGTTGACTTCGATGAATTGGCAGCCTAGCTTGCGGTCGAAGTAGTCGTGGGATCCGAGTTGGAGCTGGGACAGGTGGCTGAGCGATTGCAATCGATGTGCTGCTGACGTTCTGATTTTGATCATCCGCAGCGGTCTCCGTGGAAATCAATTTGATCATGCAGGTGCTCATCATCAACATCTTGTTCTGTATGGCTTGAAGCGGAGCTTTGCCAGTCTTGCGACGCTTGCCTGAGGGAGTGGTCTCGCTGTCTTCATCATCGGATGGTGAACTAGAGCGCTTCTTTCTGTAGCTCAGCTCACCATCCTTGTCGATAGATGATGCAGCATCTGCAGATACCGAGTCCTCTTCTGGCTCCTTGGCCACCTTTTCGGGTGGAGGAGCTGCGCTTGCATTGGCCTTAGCTTTGGCCTCACGAATAGCGGTATCTTCCTCGCTGAGCGTAGGAAAAGCTTCCACAAGACTCGTGCCCTGTAGCAGACACGAAGAGTCAAGAGTCATTGGCTTGACCTGGTCGAGAGTCTTGTCTGAAGATTTCTGCTTCTCGCGCAACTTCGGATCGAGGTACTGCACTTGGTAAGGCTTCGTCTTCTTGTTGTTCTTATGGACTTGTCGATGAAGCCGCACGGTAGCGATGGCATATGTGCGGACACTGACGTGAGCGAGGACCACACTTCCGAGACCAATGTTGGTCTTCTAGTGGGTCTGCTCGTGGAGTTGCTTCATGACTGATTCGGTATCGGCTTCGTCCATAATTTGGTCTTGCTTGTAGAACTGGATGACTTTGTGGAGTGTCACAGGATCGTGGAACTCCACAACGCCAGTGACGTCCTTGCGCCACTCAACACGTTCCTCGTCTCCTGGATCGGCGACCTGAATGACTGAGTATGCGAGTCCACGATGGAGGTGATCGTCGCCCTTGAAGCGGACGAAGGCCTCACGTCCAGGTGAACTTCGGTCTCTAATCGCGTGGAGGGTCTCGCTATCGACCTGGTCATGGGTCGACACAGATGCGATGCCAGGTGTGTGGCCAGACATGATGCGCGGGACTCGAGCGCAAAGCCTCGAATCTCCGACAGGTGAGAACACGTCTCGTCTGAGCGGTTAGGTAGAGCTCACTGTCGGTGTCGGCGCACAACTCGAGCTTGGGGCGATTTACTGCCTTATGTGCTTTGTGGCGGAAGAGCATTTGCTATCTTGCGATGCTGGGTGATGTTGAAGGCTGCGTCTTCAGAAATGCGGATTGCCTTGTTAAGAGAACGAGCGGCGGGATGAATCGTGCTTCTTGCAGACTGGAAGGTGTGTCGGAGTCGAGGGCATGATATCCTGCATGTGGTGTTTGGCAATACGATAATGGTCTCGAGGTTTGTTGTTGGTAGTCAAAATGGGGTTGTTGAGCGACGGGTTTTGCCGCTCTTCACATGCAAAACTTGCTTACCAGCGCGACTTACCGGCTGCTATTCATGGTCCGTGCTCCTGCAAGTTAACACAAACGAGCATTCACTTGCGACTGCTGCCTAGCGGACATGGTCCCCCCTAGCGCGCCCTCCCACATATATAAACAGTCCTTCCATGCCCAACTTTCTTCCTTTCTTCCACACAGCCCACGAAAGATCTAGTAGGAGAAGCACCTCGCGCGGTACTCGAGTGCAGCTTTCAAATTTCGATGGACGTGTTGGGGACGTTGCGGACGCGATTTCTACCTCCTAGAGAGCTGCTCAACTCCAAAAAGCTTTCCCTGCGAACGAATCGCGACACTCGGGTGCGCTTGCACAATTCCTCTTTCCAGGACTCGCCACTTGCCTTACCTGATCCTTAAAGGGAGGTGGGCGACTGCATTCCGGTCAACTGACACTCACAACGGTGTTGGGCACCTCGCGGATCAATGCACAGGCAGGAAGTGAGACCTTGAACTGTGGCTGTTCTCGAAGAACAGGACTTCGGCAGGAATCAGTTGGATGTGGCCGCACCTACTGAGCCTGCTGGACGAGAGTTGATGCAAGCGCCGCAAATTGGCAGTCTGCGGGCAGAAAGAGTTGGGTCACTGGGGGCCAATGCAACCAGAACTGTACAAGCGTGGTTATCGCGATGGTTCGGAGCCTCGTCGTGCTTTAGTTGAGAGGCAGACTATCCGTTTCTGTGCCAGATGAGAAGGCAACACGCCAAGGCTGCCTCGCCTCTCTGGTTGCAGTGCACGCAGAAACAGGTTCATCGTCGACTACAATCTGAGCGCGCTCAGTCTCGCAGTCTCGCGTCTTCTGTGTCGGCCTGACCAGTATGATAAGATTGCTGCGAGGGCGAGAATGGTTCTGCCAGACAGTCGGCCAGCTGTCTGAAGCGTTCGTTGCTGTCGGTTCTGGGGGCTTTTCAAGTCAGCTTGCTCGCGGTGATGCTAGTTCTACTCAGCCATTTCTGGCCGGGAGCGTCATCAGTGCAGGTTTGGCGCTTTAAGTGAGCTCGCTCTCAAAGGTGCAATTCAGCCATCTCTGGTCGGAAGCATCCCATTTTCACATTTTTTCATCATGTCATCACCATCGGCAACGGCTTGGAGAAGAAGATGCCTCAAGCGGCCGGCCCCATAGTCAAGAAAGCTTCGTCTGTAGTCTAAGTGGCTTCTCAAAGACATTTTAGCGACGCGACTGCATATGACAAAGACCGTTGTGAAAGAAGAGGATCAGGAGCAGCTGGAGGAGCAAGAGTGAAGTGTGAAAGCGCGGAAACATTTCCGCAGAACGCGTCTCGATCGCGTCCGGCACGAGATTGACTGATTGATTGAGTGAGTGAGCTTACACCTTCCGAGCATACATCATCGCGTTCGACAACAATGGCTCTCCTCGTCGACAAACACCGTCCGCGGACTCTCGATACCCTCTCATACCATCCTGAACTTTCCGAACGACTACGAGCTCTAGCAAACAGCGGCGATTTCCCGCATCTGCTCATCTACGGCCCATCAGGAGCAGGCAAGAAAACGCGAATCACCGCCACTTTACGCGCATTGTACGGTCCTGGTGTCGAGAAGATCAAGATAGACAGCAGAGTATTCCAGACGACCACAAATCGCAAGCTCGAATTCAACATTGTCTCTTCCAACTACCACCTCGAAATCACGCCTTCCGACGTCGCCAACTATGATCGAGTCGTGGTGCAAGATCTTCTCAAGGAGGTCGCGCAGACACAGCAAGTCGATATATCGGCCAAGCAGAGATTCAAAGTCGTAGTCATCAACGAGGCAGATCATTTGACAAGAGACGCACAAGCAGCGCTGAGGCGGACGATGGAAAAGTACTCGCCCAATTTACGCCTGATCCTGCTCGCGAACAGCACAAGCAACATCATCGCACCCATCAGATCTCGTTGTCTGTTGGTCAGAGTTGCAGCACCCACGGAAGAAGAGATTTGCGAAGTTTTGGCGAAAGTCGGGAAGGATGAGAGATATACACAATGTCAGCCACTGGAGAGGAGGATTGCGAGGGAGAGTAAAAGGAATCTGAGACGAGCTCTTCTCATGTTTGAAGCGGTGCATGCACAAAACGAGAATGTGTCAGAGAAAACGCCGATTCCGCCACCGGATTGGGAGGCGTTGATTGAGGTGATCGCGAAGGAGATTGTGGAAGAGAGGAGTCCGGCACGGATATTGCGGGTTCGAGCGAAGCTGTATGACCTTCTCACTCATTGCATACCGGCGACGACGATATTGAAGGTGAGCATGAAATTCGCGTTGGTTTTGACTGCTTGCTGATCAGGATCTACCTTTCAGACTTTAACATTCAAGCTCATGCCCAAGCTCGACGACACTCTGAAGCCAGAAATCGTCAAATGGGCAGCCTTCTACGAACATCGCATTCATATGGGCAGCAAAGTCATCTTCCACTTGGAGGCATTTGTCGCAAAATTCATGAGAGTATACGAAGGGTAAGCATGACACAGAAGTCCTCGTTTGCTGCAACGGCACTGATACTTACCAGACACCTCCTCGGCATGGATCTCGACGACTTCGACGACTGACAGTAAGAAAGAATCGAAAGCGTCGGTGATATCTGCAACATTCACATGTTTCGAGTGCAACATTAGCGCGGCGTTCTTGGTGTGGATCTCATGCAGGGTGGTGTGCAGCAATGGCGGGCAGATGTTTCGTCATCGTCACGAAGCCCACCTCAGCTAAAGAGTGTCGCAATGGCAGTCATTTGTTCCACAGTAAACACGAGCCATTGAACCTTCCACTCTCGCAAGCTCACTCAATTGCTATTCGTCTCGACCTCTTCCACTTTACTCTCCCTTCATCACCGCCAAAATTTCTCCCTTCTTCAAAGGCGGTTCAGGTTCGCACCGTAAAAGCGGATCTCTGGCTTCAACATCAAGCATCATGTCTTCAGATTCCAAATTCATGGATACTGAAATTGGAGGTGAACAGACGCAGTGCGCCTCTCCCTCTCTTTCTCTCCCTCTCTCTCTCCTCCCTCCCTCCTGACATTCTTAGATACGAATCCCAATCCACCACCCAAAACGCGCACAAGAAATCTACGGGCCAATTTGGTTCTTCCTCCGAGCAAACTACCACCGACCCTTCGAATACTGAGGAAGGTATAAAAGCGCTGAAGGAAAGGGGAGAGCAGACGGCGGAGAATATTCGATACGGCCAGACGATTTCTGAGGGTGGGATGAGTGGGTTTACGACTGGACAGAGTGCGGAGGTGGATGGAATTGAGGAGCGAGCGGAGGGGAGGAGGGTGGCGGGGTATGGGGGTGGGAATGATGTTGGTGCGTAAGGATGGGAAGTGAAGGGGGTGTTATCGAGTGGTAAATGTAAGTGAAAGTCAACGATTTGCATGCGTATGTATGGAAAGCGCAATCAGCCTGAGGCAGTGTGAGCCGGAGCGGTGGTTGCTGGTCGTCGCTCTGACAATACAAGATGCACGAGACATGGTCATATATTCATTCCCATGTACTAGTCGACGATTGGTGTCAAGCTGTCTCAACCAGCAGCAAACAAAAGTTGGTGGAGGTGTGAAAATGAAGCGAAGATAGCGTGTCAAGGTCAAGCGCCATGGCACTGTCGCCGTAACACAAGCGTGGGCTAGAGGCGCGCTTGGTTCTGGCAGTGCTCCAATCGAAGCGGCGCGTGGGCGTCAAACAGCTGCTCACGCGCACCGAATACCAGACACTTCAGCTGTTGGGTGACGTCGGGATAGTGGTGTATGAGAAGAAGAGAAGAGAGCGAGTCTTCTTCTCACTTAACCTGAAACTCTCTTCTCGTCGTCAACTACCGCATCCATGTCCATGTCCATCCCGCCCGCCAGACACTACACACTCCATCACGAGTCTGCCACTGCGCCCATCATTCCCACGCGACCTATGTTTGCCCAGTGGTCCTATCGCCACACCACGCTCGTTTGACCGCTTTGCCAAATTGCGACAATGCTTGCGAATTGAGCCTGTTTTGCCCTCGGACTTGATCGAGTCTCTCAATCCCGGAACCATGGCTTACGACCAGCATTCCGCATATGAGCCTCCCCGTCGAGCCTACCTCGATCGACACCAGCCTTCTGCTCCTGCTCATGCCTATGGAGGCTACAATAATGATGACTACGCCGATTGTGCCACCACTCCTTACGACCACCACGATCAAGCCTACCCTCAACCATACCACCAGCCGAACCACTCCTATAACCATGCCTATGACCAGAGAATGAACGGGGGACATGGGATGAATGGCTATCAGGGAGGATACGACATGCCTCCTCAGCAACAGCAGCACCAGCAATACCACCAACCACAAGAGCGTTCGTATGACTCGAGATACCAGCCTCGAGCACCCCGAGGTCCACCGCATCGAGGACCACCTCCGAACCAACGTGGACCTCCGCCTGGCACAAAACCACAATATGTAGGGCAGCGGCGACCTCCGCCGCAGAATGGCTACCCAACGCAAAGTGCACCGCAACACGACCAATTTAGCCAACCCAATGCGCAATACTCTGAGCCGCCTCCACCTCAGGCGCAGAACTTTCCCAAGCACAGCGGCAAGACTTCAATGGACGACTGGAAGGCTCGAGAGAAGGCGAAGATGCAGGCCCAAGCTATGTCACCAGAAGTCCTAGCCTTCGACAATGCCTTCCCAGTCTTTGGCGGAAAGCAGAAAAAGAAGAATCGACCTGATTCTGAGCAATCGAGTGACCCGAGTCAGCGTGGAAGCACCGATCAGCGACCCATGACTGCGCCTGGGCAGAGGCCGGGAGCGTCCAGAGAGAATAGCTACCAGAATGAAGGATATGACGCTCACGCGCATGTACGAAGGCCAAACGTGGACAGAAATCAGACTGCACCAGAAACTCCCAATGGCAGGTTCAACGGAGCGCCGCCGCCTCATGTCCGACAGGGAAGACCTGGCTACGATCAGGCACCTTCGGAACAACTGCAACGTCGCCCCGCAGGAAACATTGCGACACCAGTCGACCAGCAGTATCCTGATCAATGGCCCATGGTGGCGGGCCACACTCTTCCGAAAGCAGTCCATTCGCCACCTCAGCATTCTTCGAATAATGTTAATGGCCACGTTCATGCACAAACACCTCAATACCAGCAGGGCTATGAGCCTAGTCAACCTGTTTCGAAACCTCTACCGAAGCAGCGTGCACCACCTCCGCTCGACACCAGCCAGCAGTATGACTACAACAACAACCATGATCCCCTCAGCCCCGTTGCTGTACCACAACGACCTGCCACTTCTCACGGCGCGCGCCGGCCGCCCGGACCAGGTCTGATAAGCCCGGTATCACAACGCTCGCAGACGGTTGAAACGCATGCAATTCCGCCACAGAAGCCCTGGATGCAGACCGATCATAGTAGGGCTGGCAGTGCTGCAAGTGTCGGAGATATTATCGATGACTACGGGACAGGTGCTGCGCCCGCTCCTGGACAGCTTAAACGTGTGCCAACTACGCGTGCGGAAGAGATTGAGGCAGAAATGCCCGACTTTGACAGCGCAGCCCCAGCTCAGACTTCGATACTCCACAAGCGTAACCAGACAGTTGACAAGCACCTGGCAGAGCCATCGACCACGTTGCTTCCACAGCAACCACCTCCTATGCCTCATCCAGGCTTACCACAATCGTCTAGTGCGCCGGATGTGCGGTATGAGCAGCAACCCTATCAGCCTGCTGGCAGACCTCCGCCAGGATCAGTGCGTGGTCCCCCAAGGCGCGGCATGACAGACGATGGTTATGGGATGCCAGGTCCTGGTCCTCAGAATGGGTATGGATCGCAGACTCGAGTCCCGCCGCCCAACGATCCTAGATACCAGCAAGGTCCAATGCAGCCACCTCAGGCGCCGTTCGCCCAAGAGCCACCGATCAGACGATCTCTCGACGATGGCAGGCCAATGCCGATGCGTGGTGGTCCTCCCGGGCCTCCCGGGCCTCCCGGACAACATCGCTTCTATCAAAATGGTCCGCCTCTTCGAGGAGGTTATCCTCCGCAAAGGCCAGAGTTTGATCGTATGCAGACTTCACAGACAACCTGGTCCGATCCTGGTCAAGGCCAAGTCGGTACTGCACCTCCACTAAGACAAGGAATGATGAGCCCGCCGAACGGACCAAACGGCATGCCCTTGACGCAACAACGATCTGCTCCAGAACAGCAATCTCCTTCAAACAACCCTGACGCGCTCCCTCATCATCCTGTGCCTGTGCGACCTGGCCTCATGGCCCAAGGCGGTTCGCAGCCCGCACAGCCATCGCCCATCAGAAACCACAATGAATCTAGCAGCTCCGACCCTTCTTATCGACGACAAGTATCCGACCACTTTGCGCAACCAGTTACTCGTGCCGAGCTCGAGAGACTTGGCGCTGCTGTAGATGCCAATCCAAACAATCCGAAGCAGGCATTAATTTATGTGAAGAAACTGGTCGAAGCAGCCTCGGTGCTGGCGTCAGATGGCGGTCGGGCTGATCCCAAGACTACGGCGAAGAATCGCGAGAAGTGGATCATGGAAGCTTTCAAGCGACTTAAGCGGATCGTCAATTCTGGATATCCTGAAGCACAATTCTATCTCGCAGACTGCTATGGTCAAGGCATGCTCGGTCTGGAAATTGACACGAAAGAAGCCTTCAAACTGTACCAAGCCGCCGCCAAAGCTGGTCATCCACAAGCAGCATATCGGACGGCTGTGTGCTGCGAGATGGGTCCCGAGGAAGGAGGCGGCACAAGCAGAGACTTCTCAAAAGCAGTCCAATGGTATCGCCGTGCTGCTACTTTGGGTGACGGTCCTGCCATGTACAAAATTGGCGCCGTGCTACTCAAAGGACTGCTCGGGCAGCAACGAAACATTACAGAAGCTGTCATCTGGTTGAAGCGTGGCGCCGAGCACGCAGATGCAGATAATCCACACGCTCTTCACGAGCTCGCCGGCCTTTACGAGTCGTCCAACACTAATCCCGAGATTCGTAACAAGGTCGTTGCAGATGACGCTTATGCTCGCGACCTCTTCATGAAAGCTGCTGGGCTTGGATACAAGTTCAGTCAATTTCGCCTTGGTCAAGCGTACGAGTATGGCAACCTGGGATTGCCAATCGACAACCGATCCAGCATTGCATGGTATACCAAAGCTGCAGCTCAGGGTGAACACCAAGCCGAGCTTGCGTTGTCTGGGTGGTATCTCACTGGTGCCGAGGGGATTTTGGAACACAGCGATACGGAAGCATATCTATGGGCCAGGAAAGCCGCCAGCTCGGAGCCACCTCTTGCCAAGGCCATGTTTGCTATGGGCTACTTTACCGAGAATGGCATTGGCTGTCCTCCGAGCATGGACGAGGCGAGGAAGTGGTATGGTAGAGCTGCTTGTAAGTTGAGACGTGCATCAATCAGGTTTCCTGAAGCTGAATTCATCGCAGCCTATAAATTCCCCAAAGCCGTCGAGCGACTTGAAGAATTGAAGAGAAATGGCGGCAAGAACCGATCTGCGCCGCAGAATGGGAAACTGACACGCAAGGACCAGAAACACAATGAAGAGAATTGCGTGGTGATGTGAAGGAAGCGCGTAATACATGATTGATGACAGGACGAGACTCACGGCTTGAGGAGAGAAGAGCTTTGGGATTGAAGTCGGGGATGAATTGCGCCAAGACCACTCGGTTGAACATAGGAATCGGCAAGCAGGCTTTGGAGTGCCGTTCAATCAATAGAACTACACTTCATCCGTTGCAGCACGACCAGCAAGACCAGCTTGATGACACGACAGTCATTGCCGCACTACACTCGCTCCTTCTTTCCTCTCTGTCTCTGCCTTACGTCATATCTAAACTCTCTTCTGTCCGTATACCTCTCCGTTCCGGTGTGGAGCAGCACTTCACCCACCATCATCTTCTATATCAAATCGCTTTTTGTCTACTGCTTCCTAGGTATCTTGATTCAATCCCTTCCTAATATCTACTATGTCGGGACACCACGAACAACTCCCCATAATCTACGCCTCCGCCTCCTCGCTCGAAACCAGCGGGGCCCAAACAGACGGCATGATCCGGCAAAACGCAATCGTAAACGTGTGCAAAGACATTTGTGCTTCGAGAATGCTTGCAAAACCTCATACTTCCTCGGCGATCCATCATCATGGGAGTGAGAATACGATTGTTTTTGCGCATCAGGGTTATGGCACGATCGTTTGTACGTATATGTATCGGTTTCGGGGGGGGTTGGGGTGCTGACCGCTCCGGTAAAACTACTAGTCGATGCAGGGAAAAGAAAACAATATCTAAAACCTGGGGATTTTGCTTTGATACCGGCTTATACGGAACATCAGGAGGTTAATGAGAGTGATGAGGTGAGTATAAACTGACGGGGGGGATGGGGGGATGATTGGTGGCTTATACTTAAACAAAATAGGATGTTGTTTGGTGTATTGTTCGATCGGGAGAGGCGCCGATTGTTGTGAATTTACCGGAGGGGTGGGGGACGAGTTGAGGGGGGAGATGGGGCTGCTAGATCAGGATGCTGTGATCGGTCGAGGAGCGCATGATTGCTTCCTGCAGTCTTCGGAATGCTTTCTCGCCTCCCTCACCATACAAAAGCGGAATGTTTACATCGAAGATTCCAAGTAGGTAGTAGGCTATGTCTTCAGGCCTAGTCGTCTCCCGAGTAGCAGCCCAAGACATTTTCTTCGCGACGCTCATTGTGTCGAGCCATCCGCGGTCTTGGAGAATGCTTTCTGGTATGGCAGTGATGTGTTCAAGTTTTGGGCAGAGACGATCCCTTGGTTCCCGGTCCTTACCATAGAAGTCCATCGAACGGGGAGCAATCAGCTCTTGCGAAGTCCATCCACGAGTAAACCAGCGACTTTGAGTCAAGTCTGCGGGAGAGACGCAATCTGCCAGATAGACGTGACATGTCGTCGAATAAAGCCTGACGACATGTTAAATCAAGCTTTCGATAGCCTTGCTGATGTTGTCTTGAGTCAAGACACTGTAAGTCGTTGAAGGTGATTTCTTGCTTGTCCCAGACGTGCGATAGGATGGCATATTGCTGTTCGACTGCATCGGCGTCATTGAAGCTCTCAAGCTGCGTTGTGTGTGCGTTCAGAAGCCATATGCCTTGTTCAGCTCGTCCATGAAATCCCTTTCACAAACCCTTGTTCATGGCACCAAATGACCTAGTGGTACATCGTAAGGATAGAGTAAGGCTTGAAGGCGGTCACCGCCTTGAACACAAATCTTGGCAGCGCCACTTCTGCCATGCACTGTGGATTGAGGTTAAAAAAAATTTGGGAGAAGTTAGACTTGAACTGATATCCAAAACATGCTTGTTAATCAATGAATGAAGCATGGGCTAAATAAAGCGCGCGAGTACTAGGAGTATACACGAATACTAAACCGTAGTAGAGAGCTTTTAGTACTAGTAATAGGAACTAGGTTAGGTAAGCGTTTTCTAGTTACTCCCTAGATATCTAGAAAGTAGATAGTCTTAGACTATCTTTAGTAAAGTCTCTAAAGAGGAATAGTATAGGAATAGTATACTAGGATAGTCTATATATCTAAGAGAGTATTTAGGGATTCTAGTTAATAGAACTTAGCTCTATAGATAATATTATTAAAATAGCTAAAAATATATATTAATAAAAAGCCTAAAGCTATTTAGTTAGAAGTATAGTAAGTAAAATAGTAGAAAAGTACCTCTCTATAGTAGAAATTATTAATTAATACTAAAGTTATAAGAGATTACTAGGATATCTAGTAGTTAAATTTAAATAGAGAGTAGTATATTTCTATAGAAATAATACTTTTTAGAAGTCTAGAGGGCCTTTAGATATATTAGAGATATATAGTCTAAGCTAGAAAGTTTAGAAATTAAATACTAGAAATACGTATTAGTATATTCTAGACTATAGGATTAGTTTATTAAATATTAGAAACTCTAGAATAGTAAATCCTAAAGCTCTAGATATATATAGAAAGCTAAGGCCTTACTAGATATCTACTAGTTACTTTTAGTATTACTATAGACTATAACTACGCTTAATAGACTATACTAATAGTCTAGCTTACTAGTATCTTCTCTATTTATATCTAGCTAGTATATCTTAATAAAAGCTAGATAGTTCTAAAAAGCTTTACTAAAAGTATATTTAAGATATTTAAGAACTCTAAGTCTATTATTATCTAAGTAATAGCTATAGGAACTACTATTACTAAAGTATACTTCTTAAAATAGTTAACTTCTTTAAATAGTTAATTAAGATATCTAGTAGAAATATAAAGTCTATTTTCTCTAAATAGAAAGCTAGCGCTAGATCTACTAGCTTTACTAGATATAGTAGATTACGTATATAAATAAGATTAGTAACTAAGATAGAATCTACTATACTAGATATATTAAAGGATACTAGTAGTATCTACCTAGTTCTATTTTTAGTCTTAGTCTTAGAATTATACTTATAGCTATTTAGAGCTATATATCTAATCTTTAGCCTATTAAAGATAGTAGAATTAGAGTATCTAATAATACTATCTAGTCTCTAAATTAGTTTAGATAGATAGACTATTTATAGTTTTAAAGATTTATATATAAATTAATATATTATAACTAGATAGCTTTTAGATCTTCTAGATACTCTATATTCGCGAAATCTATTAATATTCTATTTAGAGCTTATAGTAGATATTAAATAAAATAGATTATATAAAATACTTTTTTAGATAGTATATTATTATTATCTAGTAGCTATCTAGTCGCTCTAGAAGCTAGATTGTATAATAGTATAAAACGCGCCTAAAGCCAATTTATATCTACTAGGCCCGCTAGATACTCCCTTAGACCTCCTCTAGAAGGGAGCTACGCGGAGCGCTTAATTGGCTCGCTTCGGAGGTGGTCTGAGTGTTTCTGAGACTAGAAAGCGGGCCCCTAAACTATATATTCGACGCGACTTGTACGCGTCTCGGCTGACCGGACTTGACACAATTTCTTCACTATCAAGAATATCAAGCATCCGTGCTACTATGACGAAGCGGCAGTCGACGATCGTACATTTTGTCAAGTGGCAAGATGGTAGTGACAAGGGTGCTGTGTGTGGCTGAGAAGCCGTCGATTGCAAAGGCTGTCGCTCAGCATCTGGGCGGCGGCGACGTCCAGGCTGTGAGCGGGAATGCAAAGAACAATTTTGTCTACAGACTGACAGGATATGCAGCACAGCATACAAGGCAATCAATATGTCAAGAACTACAGGTTCAGCTGCAACTTCCCCGACTGGGGACAATGCGAAGTCACCATGACATCCGTCCTCGGACACTTGATGATGCTGGACTTTGAGCGTCGATACAAAGGCTGGAATAGTTGCGACCCATCACAACTCTTCGAGGCTCAGATCGACACTTCCGTTGCGGAAGACAAGAAGCCTGTCGCAGACAACATTGAACGCCAAGCGCGAGGAGTACGATATCTCTACATCTGGACTGACTGTGATCGAGAAGGAGAGAATATTGGTGCACAGATCCGAAGCTGTGCTCTCAAGTCCAATCCTGGCCTTAGCAACGGCAGGATCGTCCGAGCTCGATTTTCCAACATCGAGGAGCAACATGTGCTCAACGCCGCGCGCCGACCAGGCACTCTCGATGAAGCTCAGGCGAATGCGGTTTATGCCAGAATGGAGCTTGACCTTCGAATTGGTGCGTCCTTCACCAGAAAGTTGACGATGGGCCTTCAGGAAATGCTGGGCAGAGAACCAGGCAAGGGTGTTGTCAGCTATGGGCCCTGCCAGTTCCCAACTCTGGGCTTTGTGGTCGAACGATACTTTCGCGTACAGAATTTCGTTCCCGAAACTTTCTGGAGCATCAAAGTCATGCATGAGAAGAACGGTGTCAAGGTTAAGTTCAACTGGGCTCGGCAGCATCTTTTCGACCGCATGGTTGTGGTCATTCTGTTCGAGCGCTGCCTGCAAGCCCGATCTGCGAGAGTCACGAAAGTACAGACCAAGCCGACGAGCAAGTGGAGACCGCTGCCACTGACTACCGTGGAGCTGCAGAAATGCGGCAGCAGATTTCTGCGTATGAACAGTCAACGTGTAATGAACATCGCAGAAGGACTCTACCAAAGAGGCTTCATCAGCTACCCTCGAACGGAGACTGACCAATTCGACCGCGACATGAATCTGCAAGCTATCGTCCAGAAGCAAGCAAACGGCCAAGCAGCCTGGAGTCAGTACGCGCAGCATTTGATGAACGGCGGCTTCCTCCAACCACGAAACGGAAATCACAACGACAAAGCGCATCCCCCAATCCACCCTGTCAACTTCGCCGACGCCTCCGTCCTCAACGGAGACGAACGACGCGTCTACGAATTCGTCTGCCGAAGATTCCTCGCATGCTGCAGCGACGACGCCAAAGGCTCCAAAACCGAAATCAGCATCCTCTACGCCTCCGAAACATTCAACGCATCAGGTCTTACCGTCCTACAACGCAACTACCTCGATGTCTATCCCTACGATAAATGGACCAGCAGTCAAGAATTGCCGGATTTCCAAGAAGGTGAGACGTTCGAGCCCACTGAAGCTAATATCCATCAAGGTCAAACAACTCCGCCCGGATATTTGACTGAGCCGGAACTCATTGCGCTTATGGATGCGAACGGGATCGGCACTGATGCTACTATGGCCGACCACATCGCTACCATCAAAGCAAGGGAGTATGTGATGACGAGAGCTCGAGGTCGTCAAGCTGGTCAGAACCACCCAGTGGAGATGTCGAGTGAAGACGATGAGCCAGCTGGAAGAGGCAGAGGTCGTGGCCGCGGTCGTGGAAGGGGCGGTCGAGGCAGAGGACGCGGAGGTCGTGGTGGAGGCAGTGAAAGGACTGCTGGGGTGGAAGAATTCATCCCGAGCACGCTCGGTATGGCTCTAATTCAAGGCTACGAACAGATGGGTCACGAGATCAGCTTGGCGCGACCTTTTCTGCGCAAGGAGATGGAGCTCAAGATGAAGGCTGTATGCGAGGGGCGGAGGACTAAGATGGATGTGGTTCAGGAGACAATCGAACAGTACCGTGCTGTGTATTTGCGATCGGCACAGCGCTTCGACATGCTTCGCCGGGTAAGTGAGTCGTGCCTCGCTTGTGGATGGCGTATGCTAATCCTGGATCTAGTCGGTACAGCGGTATGTACTCGGCCAATGAGCCTTGCGCTTGAATGGCACAAGTCAATGGCTCTATCGAGCGACTTCGATATAATCACTTCTCAATCATTGACCCAGCCTTTCAAACGGGATTCTGCCGTTGGGCTGATGCCTTCGAGTTCCTACGCATGATCCCTCCTACTCCTCATTCTGCTTCGATTCCGTCGTCATTCCGTTCTGCCAATTCCTTCCTAACCTGCTCGCGCTCATCTTCAGTCGCAGCCACCGTTCTAGGTATCGCGATAAGCATGCTCTCTAGATGCTTCACCAGATTTTTGTGAGATCGAGACTTCAACATGCCGTCCAGGATTTGACGTACACTCATTCCGGTAGGCAGACGATGACCTGTTGATGGCTCGAAAGTCTTGATCTCGTACTGCCTCATATCCGAATCATGCATGGCAGCGCTGTGGAGTAGCTGGTTCATGGTGATGCCACTGCCGTTATGGGCTGTGATGTCGATTGTTTTGATGTAGGGACGATTTTTGAAGCGAAATTTGATCTCCATTTTCGCGGTCGTGCACGGGGGGTCTGTGATGTTCATGTGCTGCCAAGATTCGGTGCCCGAGGGGTCAGGGCGTAATATGAAGTCTTGTATGTTCTTCTGTAGATGCAGCACTTCCGACTCATTTGCTCGAGTATAGATGCGGCATGCATGCTCACTGTCGGCGTCTCGAGACGCATGATTGGGAGCAAGGGTGATCATCGGATTCGGAGTGACCACATTGAGACCTTCGACCAGTATCTGAGTGTCTGGGCTCGGAAGCGGTGAGATGGCGAAATCGATGTCGTTGAATATGCTGCATGGCGTTCTGGTACTGTTCCTGTGTATGCCAACGATGGCCCATCGTTCTGATGCCACCACATTCTTGTTCGAAGCTTTCAGGAACAGCATCTCCTGCAGAGCGGGCGAGGTGGCGACGATGGTACGAAATTGCCGACATGCGCTCTTAGCCACAAGCACCTGCCGAGGCGGAAGAAGTAGGAAGATGTTCTCAAGCAATTCTGCAGTATCGAAGACTGCATTGCGAGCAGCGGCCGTCGACTTCAGCTTCGCCTTTGAGGGGCGTTTGTTTTTTGCTTCCATGACGCGAGGCGTTGTCGGAAGGCGGAAGTGGTGGCTGTCTCGAAGTCCAGCTGGCTAACGCTACTTGTTGTGGTGAGCGTTGATGAGCAGTGCGCGTGCGTGCAGATGTGTCGGTACATGAGAGTGGTGAGCCGGTAACGAAGATCGAGCTGTTGCCAAGCCTTACATCCTTTCCGACGCTGCTTTGAAGAAACACAACTTCATAAAAAATTTACTTCGTGCGCGTCTACCGACTTAACTTGTCGAAGGTAGTCTGCGCTGAGACCTGGAAAGGCAAGGTCTAGGCTAGCGCTGATCAAGAAAGTACGGCTGCACGGCCCTCTGCAATATATAGG
The DNA here is from genome assembly GCA_001578225.1 of Pseudocercospora musae. Classification (NCBI taxonomy): domain Eukaryota; kingdom Fungi; phylum Ascomycota; class Dothideomycetes; order Mycosphaerellales; family Mycosphaerellaceae; genus Pseudocercospora; species Pseudocercospora musae. The sequence continues at coordinate 15,138 of LFZO01000194.1, read as the reverse complement.
CTGTCTAGACAAATGTCAATATCAGCCTTACTTCAAATGATCCTTCTGCTACTTACCTTACGCTCCTGGCCTAAGATTTCTCGACCTTGATCTCGTAAGGAAGCACAGATCTGCCTAGAAGTGTATCGAATCCTGAATCATTATTCCCTCACGATGCCCCGAAGCTCAAATTACGGCGGTTGGGCAACAGGTTTCTCGGTGTCCTCATGCACTCTGGAGGCGATGCTCAACGTACTGGGTTAGGTAATCTTGCAAGATTTCAGCATGCTTCACTAAACAGCAAACGCGGTCGCTCACCAGGCTGCAAGAGCAAGTCCGCTGCTAATATAGCCCCTTATCCAGACGCCCTCGCATCTTTTTGATGTGGTCCTGTCATGGCTTGACATTCGGCTTTTTTCTGTCGAAGCAATCAGAGTCTTCAATTTTTCCCGGAAAGTCTTTCTGCCTTTCACCTGCTGCGACATCTCTAGAACTTTCCACAACGCGTACAGCGTGGGACGTAACGCCTATGCGATGATCTCGACGAGAAGCCTGGGTTCTGTTGATGTCCGGTGATGGCTTACAACCTTCCACTTGCGGGTTCATCTCTGCGTACTTTTGACCATTCGTATGCCTGGGGTTGGCACTCATAGGCCCAGTGTTTCGGCCGTCATGGAGAGCTGCTCTCTCAGCCAGAGTATCCGACGAGCTCAAGTAGCGCTCCACTTGAAATCCAGCTGTACTGTTCTTCTATGCAGTCGAGCTGCAGCCTGTGAACTCATTGCCTCGGTCAGATTTGCCAGATTGAAGCAGACTGGCATGCAAAGCGCTTGGTAAACTCTTGTAGTGGTCCACTCGATGTCCAACTCCTCAGTCCTTCGTATGATTCGAGCCGCAGGCTTAGGCGTCGTTGCCTCGGCGAGGTATACAAGCTTGAAGCAGACCAGTTCCCGAGACGTGAAAGATGAGGAAATCCAGGCGCCTCACTCGGCGTGCAGCTCTCGCGCTTAATGAGACATGTACTGTGCGAAAACTCGATTAAATACCTCTCAAGGCCGAGAGACTTTCATGGTTGGGGCATCGAGTAAAGGCCCCAACATTGCTCTACCCAACACTCAGCACTTAAGCGCATCAGCTGAAATGAATCTCAAGCCAGAATTCCACTGCCTCAGACTGGTCCATTTAGCTGAAACAATCCGGATCCAGGTGAGTGCGTGATGAGATCTGCCATCTCACGTCCAAAGCAACTCTCTCTCGCACAAAGACCAAGAAAGAAACTCACCGACGTGTTAGAATTGAGCTTCGGATCGAACTCCCGATACACGAAGTCTGCGCTCTTGAAAAGCTCAGGTGCGTTGTCGAAGCGATTCCCGCGCCTCAAAAAAAAATGTGTGCGTGTGTGTGCCATCTGGAGCACTTCCTTTGTACATGGACCGGGGAATGCGAAGTCGTTCCCTTTGCATCTGTCTATTAAGGCCATCCCGCAGGAAGAAGGAAAGTCCCAAGGGACCAGGGTCGGCTTCGCCGTCGATATCTTCCGAGAAAAGAGGTCAGTGCCTTGAACGAAGTGTTAGGATCAAGAAGCCTTGTCTAGATTGGTGATCTCTTGTGGTAGCTCACCTCATATCCCGCTCTCCACCGTGCCTAGATGCACGACACACGCACCCGGAGTCTGTGTCCTGAAACTTGTGTACCTTTGTGAAGCGGTTCGAGTTCGGAGGAGCTTTGTGATGACTCGATGGGCTCCACCTCTGTCGTCGACTCCGATCTCTGTCCGGGCACAGGGATGGCGACAATAGATATCAGATGCTTAGCCGTCGGCCTGTGGTGGAAGGGAGCTATCATTTTGAGGACTATCCTACTGGTCTTTCTCCTCATAGTGCTCCTTGCAGCCCTCACACACAATTAGACGGCAGTCTATACACTCCCATGCTCCTGCCTCGGCACCCGGCTCTCTCTGAAAATGCACCCCAGTCTCACTGACATGGAGGAAACATCGATTGCACTCCATATACCTGCAAATCGTAATGTCAGCACACACACCAGCAAAGCAAGTTCTATGCAGACTTACCCAAGATTGCCGTAGTTCTGGCCGTCCTTTGGAGTTGCGAATTTCTGAAAGTAATGATGGCAAGACCAGATCTGAACCACGGGCTCCTCCGGCTCGTCACCAAAATTGAGATCACTTTCAGCCCATCTGCGAGAATGTCAGCGACTTTGACTTAGTATCAGACTGAGCTCACTCACCGTGCGGAACCGCCAGCATCGAGGTTGACTGGCGCGCGGAGGGCTTGGTGAGCTCCAGATAACGGAGGCGACCGTCCTTGCGTGAGACTATCAGCGCATGGCGACTTTCCTGCATCATCGCGGTTGCGGCCATCCCCCGACATGCTTCCAGCGGCTTCTCCATCTACCTCCTCGTTCTCATCCTCGTCCATATCTTCGTCCTCGGCATCCGAATCGAAGTCGCCGCCGCAGTCACCCAAGCAGTCGTCAATCGATTTTGTGCAATGCCAACAAAAGTGAGCGCCGCAATGACATCGAACGTGGGAACAGCCGTGCATCCGCTTGATACCTGAGCGACACCTTGGACAGCGCTTGTAGCCATATTGTGCCAGCATGGTCTCTTCGTAGTCGAGCGCTGAGGTGTCGCAGTCCTGGTCCGGATGCGCCTTCTGTCTGCACTTGGTACATATTGCGATCAGGCAAGTCGGGCAAGGGAAAATGCGTTGTTGGGTGAACAGACGGTCGCTCTGAGTGGCTTGGATGAGTCGATCGGCGAGCTGAGCCAGAAGTTTATTGTAGTCTGCGAAAAGGTTCATCGCAGCATGACCTAGAAGAAGAAAAACATGAGGATCAGCATGCGTCTCGTACAAATGACTCTGATCTTGAAGTCGAATGTGTGAGGCGGGTTTCGCAGTCGCGTGCGCGGCTGTGACCATCCGTCAGAGTTCACTTACTGATGGGGTGCCACGGTCCCATGACAAGTCTTGCGTTCGTCGCGATAAGGGACATGTCTATGGTCAACTTCGCTGTCGAATCATAGAGGCCGCTGAGAGCATTCTGCTTTACATCATCGAGGTCGATCACGTTCGCAGCGCAATCGCCGAAATCGACCGTCTTGCTGATGCTGAACTCTCCATGAAAGAAGCGGGAATGATGGCATTGAAAAAGCTCATCGACAATTTGGAGGAGAAGATGGCGAAGGGAAGGGGCAGGGGACGGTTGCTGGTACGTTGGAATGTTGCGTTCTGGGATGAATGCTGAACAGGTAGGTGATGGACCTGTGCCGGCGTTAGTGAGTGCACGAAAGGAGGACATGGACTGCAGAGCGCTGATGCGTAGGCGGAGTCGTCCGTCGCTGACACTTACAGTATACTTTCGCGACTGTGAGCCACTCTTCGAACTTGCGTCTGTACTGCTTCGCTTTGTCAGTCGAGTATTCCGGGAGGAGTGTGTGCAGCTGTAAGATGGCGCAGCAGGAGGCAGGAAACATGGACGGCTCTTCCAGGCTCCTGTCGAAGGCATTTTTGAGGCAATCCTGGCAGAAGTGGCCGGGGCATTTACGGCAGGCGCGGATGAGGCTGGTGGTTCCGGTGCAGACGAGGCATGACGCTGGCGGAGCCGGTCGCATCTGTGGTGGCTGCGCACCGCGCTCCATGCTGGTCGATGTATGTCGGAAGGCTGAGGTCCAAATGACGGCCAAAGTTACATGTATAGATGTGCAAAAGCTCACTCGGACGTGAAGTCGCAGCTGCGCCAAAAACACTTCTGCCTACACGCGACTGCCATTCTAAGGAATTCGCAAAAAGTGGATGATGCATGTGGTCCTCCGGTGAGAATCAACGTTGAAAGCGGAATCGTCTATCCACGCACCTGCAGCTACCCATCTTCTACTCTCACTGGGAGACCCAGAAGCCATATTATTTCGCCTGCTCCTACATCCATACGCTCTCGTATTCACCACCTATCCTCTGCGCCAGTCAGTGCAGAGCCCCAGCAATTTGGGCATCGTGGTGAAAAAGAGAAGAGAAGGAGAGAGGTCGCACTCGCGAGACGTGAATCCTTGATCCGCGTCTGGTCCTTGGCGCCTTCGCCAAGCCTTCACTTTGCTGCTTAAGTCGTGCCATTCTTTCTCACTTCGACAGCAGCCGTAAACCCAGTGGAGCATTCAATTATCGTGCAATCAACATGTCCAAAATCAACGCGAAGCTAGATCATGTCATCCTGCTACTCCCATACAAAGACATTGTGGACCCGCCAGCATGGGTCACTGACAACTTCACCGTGAGTCCTGGCGGTCGGCATGCCGACAACAAGACCGAAAACAAGCTTGTACTATTCAAAGACGGCACCTATCTAGAACTAATAGCGTTCATCAACGACGATCCGGAGAAGAGAAAAGGTCACTGGTGGGACAAAGCCTACGGTGTGGTGGACTTTGCCCTGACCACCGAAGACGAAGAGTTCGGCGAGCTCGGCGGCATCAAGGATCGGCTTTCCAGGACTGATACCGGCATCTCATATACCAATCCCAAAGCAGGAGGCCGAGAGCGTCCCGACGGAGTGGAATTACAGTGGCGTGTCACCTTTCCAACTGGTACAGACCGAGGCAGCCTTCCCTTCTGGTGTCATGATGTTACGCCGAGACATCGGAGAGTCCCTCTTTCCGATGCTGCGACATCTCATCCGTCTGGCACATTAGGGATGAGTGGCGTTGTGCTAGCAGAAGCCGAGCAGTCTCTGATATCGCGCGCCACCGCGGCAATCCTTGATCATGAGGTCAACAAGGATGGAAGGTACGAAGTGGACGTCGTACACCCGGTGTCCAATGCCAGAAAGCCATCGATCAGGATCAACACCGCAGGCTCACCATCAAAGCGAAATCTCGCTTTATCACTGGTTCTACAAACTCCCAACGACGTTCCCGACATCCATCATCACACAATCGATGGCGGCGAGATATCTGTTGTGTTTGAGACCAATTAAGACAAGCTACAAGGGTACACAGACCCTCCAGAGACATCGTTACCATCGAAAAGTGCAAAACTACTCACCGAAGACCAGGCTCAAGAATCCCAACTTGGAGAAACATACATTCGGCGGTGTGTGTCACTCTAGGATGGTTGCTCAAAGATTTTACAGAGTAGTTTAGGGTGGCAACACCGTTGAGCAGGACAACGACGCTGCTGCTCCACTTTTGGCACCTGTCAGGTGTCGTCGAAATGGAAGTCAGCCGGTGGGTTTTGTACTTAGTTGCCGACAGCCAGGTTGCACAGCGGACGGGACAGTGCGGCGCGCCTGTCAAACGATAGACGCGCGTCGACATCATAGGCTGCGAGGAAGGAAGGAGAGAGAAAAAAAAAGTGGATTGCGGGCGTAAGAAATTCTTGTGCCGGCTTGGATGATTGTGCGACGGTATCTCTCACGATGGTGAGACGAGTTCTGCTAGGAAGGAAGATTGGAAGTGGATGATGCGCAGATTTCTAAACGCAGCCTGTTCTTTTGCAATGATGGGTATCTGTAATTACAAGGAAAAAGCGCCGCGCCCACTAATCCCATGTGGCCATCAGTATCCATTTGATGGCCATTTTCAAAAAAAAGACAACAATAGTGCGTTATGCGTGTTCAGACAGCCAGCCAGTGGTGGTCACATGTTGCTGTCCTTAACATGCTCGATGTTGGTGTCAAGTCCCAACAGTACAGCGACGCCATTGCCTCCCAAACGCCGTAAGAAGATGCCAATGTAGTGTACAATTCTTTTGCCAACAATGCAGATTGCTCCGCAATTGCCAGTGGTCTAACCCATGATGTCCGCTGCCAATGGTGTTGCCACCGAGCCTCTACCCAACGCCGGTGTTCAAAAAAAGGTCCCAGGCCCGTAAAAGCGACTGTCGAATGTGATGATATTAGGGTATGCGCATGTCGATGGCGCGTTTTCGTATTGGACGTGGTGTATTTGATGTTGGTGTGATGAGGACGTGAAGATATTGGACCGGGAATAGCCGCTAAGACATACCATGAACGCTCAATAGGGTATTATGCTCGAAGTCGAAAAGTGGTGGTGTGTGGTGGTGGTGTGTTGTCGTTGCCGGATTCGATTTTGCGCGGCCGAGATGTGGTGCGCAAGTGCGAAATGCCAGGGCTGTTCATGCATGCAGCAAGGAAGCTGCGCTGCGCGGCCGACCGCAGTCGGCAGCTGCAGCTTTGCATGGCAGCAAAAAAAAATCTATTGGCAGCTTCGGCTTCGACAGATGGTTGATGGAGGAACAAGGCCAGTAACAGGCAAGGTTACTGCTATCGTCTCTTCGGTGGTGGTGGCTTCGGCTTGGGTGTGCTGCGACGGTGTCAGAACACGGCATGCGAAAATACAGCGAGACCCGAGGCAACTTACCCAGTGGTGTCATAAGCGCCGCGACCCATGATGAAGATTGAATTGTCCTCTCTGGTAATCATGGAGACTGAGTCTGAGCGAAACGTTAGCAGGTGCCGACTGAAGGCTGGCTTTATACGGCATCTGGAATGCGGTGTCGTACAAGGGACCGGGGATGAGTGGATGACTTACTCTCGCAAGGGCGAGGGCCTGTCAGAGTGGATTGCAGCTCACGGCGCACAAAGGACGAATGGGAGGTGAGGCTTGCGTCTGGTTGCAATAGTGGTCGGAGGCCGATTGTGTGCGCAGGGTGTATCAAAGGCGAGCTCTGGAATGCGGTCGAGATATTGCAAATAATGTGCGCAGACGGTAGCGCAGCGGGCTTCTGGGCTGGCTGCAGGAGGAGTCAGGCGTGCGCCTTGCGGATGCTTGTAGCTCGAGGTGATGGGAGAGCGCAGTGAGGTGAGTTGTAGGCGATGGTGATGAAGGAGAGGGAGACCGGTCAGAAATATGATATATGTGTGGAATTGGCCAAACGACCAGGAAGTGGGCAACGAAATTCTTTTGGGAGAGCAGCAGGGGCATCGGCTCAGACAGAACAATCTCCTTCACATCATGAACGCACTGGGCGCGGGAGACACATGCCGCTGTAGAGTTACAAACAGCGCGACAACGACAAGGAGCAGCAGCCAGGTCAGACTAGGGGTAGGCTTGGATCGACACAGGTGCTTGACACGCTAGTGTGGTACCTGCATCAAGGCGGTTGCCGGCCCGCGAACAAGAATGGATTGTGGCTTGTCGAAGTGCGGCGCATACTGTATGTAGCATTGCGCTGGCGTGATTGCCCACTGCCCACTGCCCGCTGTCCACTGCCCGCTGGCCCATCACAGTCGTGGCGAGATGCGCTCACCACGTCCCAAGGCCGGCGTCGGCGACGACCTGTCGCAGACCGATCGCCACCTCCCCTGCGGCGGTGTTCATTGCTGTCACGCACCGTCAGTGCTCTGGTACTGTATCTCTACTACGAAGTTCTAGCGTGCGCGCTGGTAGGGTCTACCGGGGCGCGGAGCGAATACCCGAAGTATAATCGATCGACCCATACTCCTGGAGCACCTCAGCACCCGGCACCGCTAGCTATTCCGGCAGACGGGGAGACGCTGGAGTGTGAAGCTTGCCGACCCTTAGGCGGACGTCTGGCCAGTGCCGCATTGCAGCCACATTCGAACACTTGGCCTTCCCTGCCCGACCGGCCCAGCGTCCCGTGGAGCTGGCTTCTGGCACCGCGAGTTTTGATCGCATCACTAATGTCGGTACTCGTTCGCGCTATGCCCATTCCAATTCCCCTGACAAGCACCGCTCTGACACTCTGACTACTGCTGCTGCTGCTGTTGCTATTATATGTCGCAAACATGGAAAGCCTATCGCCGCCCTGTCACTCTGCCGCTTTCAAAGTCGACGTGTCCCGCATGGAAGACCTGTTTGCTCCCCACATCCCTGCTTCCATCCCGGCCCCTCTCATGGTGTCACCGCGCGCTTTGCCTTGAACACCCTACTGGGCCGGCGGCACGAATCCGAGCCCCCATCTCGCATCGCTTATGCGAACGCCTGCAGCTTCCGCAGCGATTGTCTTCACGCTGTAAAACACGTCCCATTTGAATCTTGATCGGCCTCGTGAAACGCTGGGCCAAGCGGAAGCCGCACCCGCCTGACAGAAACGCATCCGCTCTTGTTTTTGACACATCTTTGTTTCAACGTCCATCAACTTCAGAGTAACGCTACTGTGCCAATCGACATGCCCTCTCCGGAAGCAGTCCGGTGCATGTCCATCCCCGTCAAAGCTGTCCCAATATCCCCGTCTTCCCAAAGAGCAAACCTTTTGCCGCATTCTCAATGCGGAGCAAGCGACCGAAAGCATGCACATGCGCCTGCAGCAATACACGTGGTCTTACGTTGTGGCATTCGTCCATCGTCACGCTTGACGACAATCAAGCAAGCTGTCTCTCGGCCCTACAGTAGATATCACACCTCAACCCGAACCGGCGGTCCGCAGAATATCCAGCGCAGCAATGCTTGCCTTGAGCTGGCTCGGTGAGGTCACTGCTTTCAAGCATGAACAGCACCAGCACATCCGTGCCTCGATTTGTAAACTGCTCCACTACGGCGCATCTCGAAAGTGGGCCAAGACCTGAAATAATGCGTTTCCGATGCCATCATAATGCCACCGCTATCAAACAGGAGGAGCATCATCCTAACACGCCCGCCAAGACCCCGACCATTTTGGATGCCACGCTGCCTGCAACTTTCGCATTCGACGTCGCATTCCGCACTTACCTGCCCCACGATACTTTGAAACCATGTCTTCGCCTTTCGCGCTGATATCGAATTCCGATCAGCGGATGCAGCTCCTCTCCTCATCATGTACCAGCCACTTGACTGTATCAGACCATCGGTCGATCTGCCCACAAAAATCACACCAATCATATGTGGAGGCACCTGGTAAGCACGCCTAAGTAGCATCTGCAAGTGCCTACTACTCCAGCTTCTAGAAGGTCAATCGCGGTGTTCTTGTATAGCTGGAACTGCTTTTGGCAAGGTCTGAAGAACTACATCTAGCCGTAGCTCTGCCGGGAGCTTGGTCAGTCAGACCACCTCTTCAGAGCTGCCATGTCGGTTGCGCTGCAGTCAGCTCATAGCAACCAGGATCGGAGTTCCAAATGTATTGGTGGGAGCTCTGCGGGTATTGTGTGAGAGCCGGCCAGAAGGCTCACGAACGCAGACCGAAGCACTCCTCGGGCGGGAGATACTCGTGACTTTTGGCATATGGAAATCGCAACATCCAGACGATGATATACCGGTCTCGACCCAAAGAGCTTCGTACGATGAACGACACCGCAGCGCATCGATCTGCCTGGGAAAGGCATTGCTGTCAATCGCTCGTCCAGAACTCGCGCAACGAGACGCTCTAGCTTATTACAGCATCGAATGCGAGTACGAGAGGTGTTGAATCTCATCAGCGAATATGCCTGCCTCCCACCAGATCTAGCCCTCGATCGAATACTGCTCTATATGATTCTGTCCTCAAACACCGCATGCTAGGCATACAAATGTCAACGTGCGACCATTTTTTGAAGCCTGCCGGAAGAGCTACTTCTTACAAGTAGACTGCAAGGCTACATTCACCGGGGCGCCGATCCGAAGGAGGCATTCCTGCCCGAAGAGGTCTGCGCGGGCATCTGGAAGATCAAAGTGCCATCGCTTAGGCCAAAAAGGTCCTCCCAACACTTTGACAGCAATTTCCGACCCAGCCACGAGCGAGACGTACGGATGTCAATATGGTGGTCTCTGTTCAACAAGCAAGGCACGGCCGGCGAAATCGGTCCTAAAGTTTCGTCTTCGGCATCTGACATTCGTGCCGAAGACAAACTTCATGGCAGCACTTGCGGCTCCTTCGCAGGCCTGCACCTTGTCAATCGAGAAGTGCAAAAGTCTAGCATATCATACCAACCTTCCCGCGGAAGCTAATGGACCAACATTGGTTCCTCCTGTTCGTAAGGCTGTGCGCTGACGAGGACTCAGGAGGCCTCTCGGTCGTATCAAAGAGGTGGTCGCTAGTTCGCTGCTTCGTTCTGCTTGCTTGCAAAACTTTCTCGTTGACTTACATATGCAGGAATGCACCAGAGTCAATTATCCTTGAGGCCCAAACGACGGACTCGACTCCGTTCCTGGTTCGCAAGCCAGAACATTCTCATATCACAAGCCTCTAATGCTACCACGATGTCGGTTGTGGCTTGCGCCCTTCCCATAGCTGAAGGCAGCTTCGCAACGGTGCGGTGCCCTCTTCTACTACTGTTATGATATTTCTCCAGATTTTGGGGAAAGTCTGCCGTGGAAAGGTTGAACGTCTTTCGCTTGCTGTTCCAAGATCTCGCGCATCCAGAGCCACGCGTGCGTGCAAAGATCCATGTCTTCCCAACAAGCGAGCGTCGGGAAAGTTTGATGATGCGCCCTCAAATTCCTCGTCTGTTGGATCGTGATCCTGGTCGAAACCGAGCAGATCCCATTGTTGGATTGACTTTCCCGCACCGGCTTTGCTCTGCCGGCCACGCAGACTTTATCTTTCATTTCGACATTTTTTTTGTGACAGCCGTCGTGCCGATAAATATCTTTTTCGTTTCAATACCAAGGCGGGCCGAGTGCAAGGTTTTCGTGTGGAAAGCTGACCGAGTTTCCTCGAGCAGTACCATCATCATGCACTGTGTTTTGGGGTTGCTCCAATTCTTGTTGCCGCCGTGACGATTTTCGGGCTGGGATTCGGGGAAGGAAGGGGGGAGCGGGGGGTGTTTCTCTGACCTCGGCTCTCAAAACTCCTGCGCTTCGACTCGGCTTGCGTTAACTAGCAGTTCAAGACGCTGCAAAACAAAAAAAATACAATATTGCACATACGTTCCGGGCATTCATGCCAATTTCACGATGATGATGAAAGCGATCAATATACCACAATTCCATGGTGACGACATATCCACTCTCGCTCCATCCGAAGTCCCCGTACCACAGCCAAAGCCCAATGAGTTTCTAATCCGCATCACACATTGCTCGCCTCAACATGCCGACATCCTTCACGCCCAAGGCAAGCACCAAAACAACACGAAGCGAGGATGGTGTCATCCGCCTTTTGTAAATTCATAAAATTCCTTAAGAAACTATGTGAAAACAGAAGAAGAAGAATCCGCATTGACCAATATATATATCCCTCCAGATCCTTGGCTATGACTTCGCAGGAACCGTACACTCCCTCCCCTCCTCCTCCTCCTCCAACGGCAATCTCAGAAAATTCGATCGTGTGTTCGGCGCACATATAGGCGCGTTCGCAGAGTACATCTGTGTCTCTGAGGATCATATCCAACCCGTTCCCGACAACCTGTCAAGTGAGACTGCAGTCGCCATGTCCGGACAAGCAGTAAGTTATGCATCTGTCGTGCACATCGCAAGGGTGAAAGAGGGAGAAACAGTGCTCGTCAGCGGAGCGAGCGGTGGACTTGGCAGCGTATGCTGCATGGTGGCAAAAGCCGTGGGGGCTCGTGTCATTGCGCTTGCAGGCGGCCGCGAGAAGGCGGAACATATGAGGAGAGATATGGATGTTGACCTGGTGGTTGTGAAGGAAGATGGATGGATGGAGAAAGTGCTAGAATTCACCAACGGGAAGGGTGTCGAGGTGTGCTTGGATAATACAGGGATGGTCAATGATGCGATCAGATGTCTGGCGTATTTCGGACGGATTGTGATTCTGGGCTTCGCTGCGAGGAAAGGTGTGATGGAGCAGGTCAAGATGAATAAACTGCTTCTCAAGTCAGCTACGGTTATTGGCTACCGCTTTGGAGAGAGTGGGAGGAGGTATCCGAAGACATTGGAGCAGATCTGGAAGGGATATCTGGAGATGCTCGAAACCGGTCGCTTGAAAGCTATGATTTATGGAAATTACGAAGGCTTGGAAGATATCGGCAGAGCACTGCAAGATTTACATGATCGGAAGGTCTATGGGAAAATTGTAGTCAAGGTCGCCGATGCTCCTTCACAAGTTGGCAAATTGTGATCTTAAACCTCTTCCGGGCATAAAGAATATTCCAGTCTTGTCTCTCGCGGGAACGATATCGGGGAGCTCGGAGACCGTAACACAGACACGGCTCGGCAGTCGTATGCAGTCAACCGAGAACGACGGCATGGTCTGACATGTGTACGAGTGCCGACGATTCTGCAAGGTTCGGACAGTGTCAAGGTTGAAACAAACGGTAGCGTCGCAGGACTCCGGCCCAACGTCGCGATGGTTGATGCGCGGGAGGAGCCTCGGAAGGGGCGGGTGATGTCCACGAGTCAGTAAGCATGAATCGCCGTGCTCCAGATCTGTCGTGACGCACGATATGTCTTCGCTGATATATGTACTCTGTGAAGTCAAGACCGATCGCAGATGGTCTATATGTGGTTGCTCGCTTGCTTGAGGGAAACGGTAAGATATAGGGCTGGGTACATGCACTTATGAATTCGAGTTTTCGATCACTCTATAGCGTGTCGTGCAACGAGCTTCTGGCACGAAACGCTGCAGGCAAGATCACGGCTCCCAAGGTCCCTTCGCTCTCACTCCAGTCAAGATATCCGGCAGTCCATTCTCCTTCACGAGCAGAATGTCTTCATGGCGGACTCCGAACTTGCCCACAAGATAAATCCCAGGCTCGCTCGTGAACGTCATGCCAGCTTTCAACTGCGTCTGAGTGTTACCCTTGTTGAGATATGGGGACTCGTGCGCCTTGATGCCAATACCATGACCAACTCTGTGGGTAAATGCCTCGCCATACCCAGCGTCCTCAATCACTCCTCGAGCTGCAAGATCAACGTTGGCACAAGTGCCATTCTCATGAAGCGCATAGATACTGGCAGTCTGAGCATCAAGCACAATATCCCAGACTTTCAGCTTCTCTTTGACATCCTCACTAAGCATAGACATTTCAGCTTCACTTTTTGGTTTCTTGAAGAAAGGAGGGAAGAAGCTCCGACAGATGTCGCTCGAGTAGCCATAGAGATGCGCTCCAACGTCAATAAGCACCATAGTCTCCTTTCCGAGGACTTTAGCACCATCTGTGCCGCCATGTGGATTTGCAGCATTTTCATCGAAGAGTACGATGTCAAAGAAAGGATCCATGTCAGCAGAGCGCATGGTGTTGTCGAGAACCCGCATAACTTCATCTTCGGTCAGGCCGGGAGTCAAGCACTTTCTCATAGCACGGACAGACTCAACTGTTCCAGTGTTGACGGCTCGCAGGATGCCAACCTCTGCGTCAGACTTGGTTTGGCGGACACGCTCGACTGCTCCACCGAGACCGTGAACATCGAAACCATTGATACTCAGACCGCGAGAGATGAAGTCACGCATTTCTTCATCGACCATGACTTTGGGCGAGGTCTTCTTGTGAGACGCGAAGATTGGCGAGGAAAGGAGTGTTGCGTAAGGGTTCCAGTGCTCTTCGTAGGTCACGACAGAGATTTCCTTCTCGAACGGCATCTTGAGCAATCGGGCTCTCTCAGCCTCAAACGAGGGCACAAGAAAGGTTGTGTTGGAGACAATCTTGCCATCTTCGCCTTTCTCAGGACGAACGACCATCACGAAAGGCCTCTCTTCAGGCTCCCAGACTTCCCAGTCAGGCTGTGACACATTGGCAAAGTACTCGAATGTATAACCTGGCTCCACCATGAAAGCCTCGAGACCGTCTTCGTGCAAAGCTTCAGCCAGTGTATCACGTCTGGTCACGAATTCCGAAACTGGCAATGGCTTTGCAGTCTCTAAGAATTTCAGGCCGGTATCCTTGCGAAGATTGCGAATAGAGCATTTCTGGAACTGTCTGAGATGCCGTGGAATGTCCTTCAATGGAAGTCCTGTTGATGACATCTCGCAGCCAGAGACCAACTCAGAGCTGATGCCCCAGCTCGGAGAGACGAGTTTCCATGGTTGCCAGAATGCTAAAGGTATGAGCGTGGCCAGTCCAATAAGGCCGAAAGTCCTCCTCAGCTTGGAGCAACTGTGCGATTCTGTGGCCTGCTGCCATCGCGGCAAGTTTTGGTCTTTACACCATACCATAATCTGGATTTGTCTGATGCTGCCATCAAGAGCAAGGTGAGTACGTGGTAGGCATTAGGCAGTCGGCAGGAGTTTACCCGATAGGCGAGCGGCCGAGAAGTCAAGATCGGCTAGGGTAAGTAGTGTCTTGGACCCTTTGCGGATTTACCTTCAGCACTCTTTCTTCCAATGTGATAACACGAAGGCGAGGGGACTCGAGCCACGGGTAAAGGACAAAATTACTGCTGGAATGGACTGCGCGTCCATGAAATCACCACCCAAGTGAAAGTTCCTGAGGCTGCCTCCTGGATTTCTTTGAATCGAGAGTCGGAATTATCGTATGGCGATTTGACACTGTCCAGAATTGCTATGGCCTTATCCGGCACAGCTAGGCTGCACAGGTAGAATTCGTTGGCATAGAAATCACCTGCCTGGATTCATTGCCCGGGAGTATTGGCGTCGTTTTCGGGGCGGTGTCACGTTGCATGGTCCAGCAACCCAGAGCGGCAAGTAGCACTGGCCGGCTGGGCTTCAAGGTCGTAGGTGGATAGAGACCGAGAGGCCGCCCACGACACCACGTAGATATGCAGCGCCAATTTGCCTTGTCTAAAATTATGCCGTCCCGCAGCCAGATCTAACTTCAAAGATAAACTCGTTCTATTGGCCGAAATACAGGTTCTTGTAGCCAATTATACAACGTAAACAGTATGTTCATGTAGCCGGACAAATGGTTCGCATTGCTGCCAGATCGCGGCATATTGAGAGCCTGCAGTCCTTGTGAAAGCAGGGCCTAGTTCATCTCAGCGCAGCAGCGAAGTCAGTAATCTTCGCATCGAGCCATGACTTCTTACTCTGACTCTCCTTGCTGGTATTCCTTTTGATCCTACAGCAGCTATTCGGGTGCTCCAAAATGCTGCTACCATCGCATCGTACTGTCCGCCCGCAAACACATCTGACGCTGCCTACGGGCAATTCATACTCACACTCCGTAAAGCCTTTCTCCACGAAGTGATTGATTGTGGAGCTCTGGGTAGTGTCAACGTCAGCCTCACAGACGCATTTGATCTCCCCCTTCCCCAAGGCTTGCCTGTCGAATTGCGTGCTGTCGTAGGGATTGATCCTGGTACCACAAGAACAGATTCCAGAATGCCTCGGAATCTGACAACCACATCGTGCTCTCGGG
>LFZO01000193.1:0-106532 GCA_001578225.1 Pseudocercospora musae | reverse complement strand
TTATATAGTATATTAAGCTCTATAAGAGACTATAGACGTTCTTTAAACTTACCCTAGGACAAATATAGTTATAAGGCTAATACTACCGAATAGAGAGGAAATAGAGATATCTAGAGAGTATAGATTTATAAGATATAGTTCTAAATCGGCTATAGATAAGGGCGCGTAATTGAAAGTATACGTATACTATATTATAATAAATTCTAGTATTACTATACTATTCTACCGACTAGATAAGTAGCTATCTCGATTTGCCTTAGAAGATAAAAGCCCTAAGCCTATAGCCTCCGGTACAAAACCCTAAATCCTTCCTACTATATAGGATTCTATCTATACATTTTGTATCTCGTTAGGCGGAAGGATATAGGGAGGATCTCGATAGCCCCTTCCTCTTACTAGGCTCCGATTCCTTCTTCCTACCTTTTCCCTTCTCGAGATTCCTCCTTTATAAGGATAAACTATACAAGAAGGCCCTCCTCGATAATCCGTCCCGTTACTTTATTTAAGCCTTTCTTAGCCTAGGTAATCTCGTACTATAAAGGGGATTAATAGTATTAGTATCCTAGAGTTAGTATAGTAGTAGGATCTAGGCCCTTTTAGTAAGGGAAAGAAGGAATAAGAAGTCTAGGATATCTAGTATCTTTTCGACGTCGTCTATAAGGGTTCGAAGGGTCTTCTATATATTCCCGTTCGTTTTTAGTAAGCGAGGCTAGTCGTTTAGGCCTTAAGGGCCCGGTCGAGGTACTAGCTAGATAAGGAGGACCGAGCGGTTACTACGAGCCCTATAGCTCTATAGCGATAGAGGATAGGCGGAGGTCCCTTAATAACTTAGTAGTCGGTATAGCTTAGCGTTACTAGATAATAAGTTAGTACGCCCGACTTCTAGTTACGATATCGTACCTTACCTACTATACTAATAGATACTCTCGTCTAATATATCGCTATAGGACTTTACTTTAACGCGTCTCGTAGGAGCTTAGTACTACTAGAGCTCTAAGAAGAAGATCTCTATAATTATAATAAATCGTCTAAGGGATCTATAGAGGGAAAGGATAGTCCGATACGATTATCCTAGGGCTCTCCCTATCTCTATAATCGATCCTACGATACGACTACCGAAAAGCCTATACTCGAGTTATTTAGACTATAGGTAACACTTTTCTAGCCGAAACTTATATAAGGATAGGAGTTACTATAATAAACGTATTAGGAAGCGATAGCGAGGTAAATAGATCTAAAGAATAGAAACAATATCTTTCTAACGTCTCTAATCGTATCCTCCTTCGATCGAGATAATACGAAGAGATTAGTAACCTCGCCGTCGCTAGTCTAGCCCTAACCCTAACCCTAGACCTATATAGGTATCGCCTCCGCTACGCCCGATAGGTAGTAGTAACCGAGGCTCGTTATCTAGTAGTAGTCGTAATATTACTACTAATACGAGTAGATCGTATTACTAACGTATAGATATTCCTATTCCTCGGATACGATAATATTATAATAGCTTATTATTCGGTATTATTACTATATAATAACTCGGTACGCCTAGGGAGGGACGACGAGCGGATAGTATAATATAGGATAGAATATTTCGGACTCCGACGATAGCTAGGCGCGCCCTAGTATAATAGGAATACTATATCGGCTTATTACGACGCTACTAGTATACCGACGGTTTATAACGGCTAGTATAGGCGTCTACCGAATATCTACTATATACGATAGTATACAATAGCGAGAGGAATATACCGAAAGTATTATAGAACGTTCGTAAAATATATATATAATCCTACCTTAATATTATAAATCCGAATATCGATATACTAAAGATATAAGGTAATTAGTCGCTATACGATTACTAGGATAATCCGAAGTAAGCGGACCCTAATCCTAGACTCTATCTCTATATAGCCCTTCTGTTCCTTATCGATATCCCTTCTATATCGTCTAATCCTAAATATATTACGTCGATATCCCTTCTATATATCGCTATCCTACCTCCTTCGCTACGAGTTCTAAATAATCTACGCTATCTACTTCTACTCCTTAGGATAGGCTATATCGAGGAGGAACCGGTCGTACCCTAGGGTAGGATTTAATATATAGACCCGCTTCCTCGGCCGTTCTTTCCCTAGCGATCTAAGAGCTAGCGGCTATAGCTACTAAATAACGAGGAAGCGGAGTATACGTAACGAGGCCTTCGACGCTCTAGTCTCCTAGACGAAGGGATACTCTAGCTACGCGACGTACTAGGCAAGGAACGTAGTACATAGACCCGACTATAGGGAGTACGTTAGGCTATAGTCGTACCTATCCTATAGATAGACGACGAGCCGGATAACGAGATTCGTACTATTTAGGTATATCGATTCTCTAAGGTAAGACTCCTCTAGGAGACTATACTTAAAGTAGAGGCCGGTAGTCTAGAACTATAGTTACGGTAGGAGGGATACGGAAGGAGGATCGTAGCGAATAGTATACTTTCTAGGGCCCTTAGTAGGAATAATGGGAACGTAGGATAGCTCTTCGACGAGGTAGGTAAGGTAGGGATAGTACTACTAGAGGACCTCGAGGCTACTAAGGACCGCCTCCTAGTCGTCGTTAGCGTCGTCGTCGGTATCGTCGGCGTCGTTAGTATCGTTAGTAGGAGTCGCCTACCGCTTCTATCTACTCGGCGTAGATAGAGAAGGGCTAGGAGGAACTAGAGGGCTAAGAGGGATAGGGAGGCTATCGGAACGCCGCTTAGCGAGGAAGCGGATCGCGATCTAGTACGCGTTCGTAGGCGCCTTCCTAAAGTAGTAGTCGTTACCTAGATAGAGATAGGGTAGGGCTATAGGTAACGAGACCTCGCTATCCGATAGGAGGTACCTATAGTAGGCGCCGTTACTCTAGAGCTAGCTAACGAGGTTCTATATAAGGGGACCGAGCGCTAGCTAGTAGTACGTCCTAGATCGTATACTAGTTAGATATACGTCCTAGCTTAGCCTATACTAGTAGTATACGTAGCGGATCGAGGGGGGATAGTCGAGCTATAGCTAGGTAGCGGCTCCGCTAGGATAGATCGGATACGGATATAGCTATACTAGGGCGCTAGGCGTAGTAGCGACTAGGTATAGCTAGTAGATAGACGAGGTCCCGATAGCGTTAAGGATAGCTATAAGGGCCTCGTAGTCGGAATACGAGGACGCGGATATAGGCGTAGGCGCGTAGTAGGCGGCTATTAGCTATTATATAGAGGCTATAGGAGGGAATAAGGTAGGCGTCGGCGTAGGGGGCTCTAAGGGCTAGATAGTTTAAGGCTCGGAATAGTAGGTAGTAAGAAAGTCTACGAAGGCCTATACGCTATAGGTAACTATATAGCCCTAGCGTAAACGAGCCTAGTAGGGGCTTACGAGCTAGGAGGCGAACGTATAGGACTCGAGGACGCGGATACCGGTATCGAGGAGATAGCTACCTAGCCTATCTAGTACCTAGGTAGACTATAGGCGCGTAACGAGCCTAACGAAGACGGACCGATCCTAGGGATAGTCTTCGTTAGATCCCGGCGCTATCCTAATCTAGGCGGGATTCGACTATAGCTCGATAGTAGAATAGAGAAGCTAGGGGAGGCTATAGGTAAAGTAGGTATCGTCCTAGTAGGAGGAATCGATAAGGGTATAGAAGGATACCTCGAGAGCTACCTACCGCTACTATCTACTATAGTAGGGATATAGGTCCTCCTTACGATAGAACCGGGGGCCCGCGTATAGGGCGTCCTAGACGAAGTAGTCGAGGTAGGGTAGCTCGAGGCTTAAGGACTCTATAGTTGCCTAGATCTAGGAATACTCCGTACTAGCCGCGATATATCCGTCTATAGGACCGGGACCGGTAGAGGCGATAGGGCTCGTTAGTAGGGTCGTCCGTTCCGTAGCTAGATCTAAGTCCTCGCTAGTAGGCGATATACTCGATAGCGCTCTAGGCGCCCGATTATAGACGTTGTATAGTACCTTCCTAGAGCGATAGGCTAGCGAACGCCTAGTATCGAGATACTCTATAAGGACGAGCTACTAGTAGCGCGCGCCCTCGACGAAGGCCGCAAGCTACGTAGCCCTAGTAAAGGTATCGAGGCGGTTAACTATCTACGTTATAGGAGGCCTCGTCTAGACGATCTTAGTAGTCGTCTACTATTCCTCCTATTCTATATAATCCAATCCCTAGACGAAGTCGATTAGGATATATAGCTACTACTAGTAGTAGATCGCGAGGACGTCGCTAACGTCGAGGCTAGCCTTAGTTACTAACGTCGAGACTAATAGGCTATCCTAGTCGAGCTACTATATAAAGCTATTATCGCTACTATCGCTACTATCCTTCCCTTACTAGTATAATAGATAGTCGAGCTACTTCCTAAGTATATAGGCCTCCTAGACTAACTATACGAAGACGATACTCTAGCTAGCCCAATCGCGGAGGTCCTAATCGGCTAGCTAGAGGATTCCCTTAACGTAGTCCTACTCTAGATTCCTTCCTTCGAGTCGATAGATAGAGTAGGCGATCCTAGCGTAGCGGCTACTTGCGTAGATAATCCGGAACTCTATATCGTTAGTATTATACCTATATATATAGTAGAAGAATTACTCTAGGAATAGGAGCGCTATAGTAGTAAGGAGGAAGATAGAATAGCTAAGCGTCCCGATCCTATCGAGGCTATAGAGCGCTAGGCGCTAGTAGGTATAGACGACGCTAACGTAGGCCTCGTTATAGAAGATCTACTAGAGGACTCCTAACCGGACCTAAGGCTCTACCTACGTAACGAAACCCGCGTTCCTACTAACCTAGTTAGCGCTTACGAAGACGAGGGAATTCTAGGAAGCGGACTAGGGCCCGGTCTACCTCGCTACCGGTAGACCTACTACCTACGCCCTTACGACGAGTTAGTTAAGGAGGGTAGCGTAGGGAACGACGATAGCGGTAAAGCGACCGCTCTTAGGGACCTCTAGAAGAGTAGGGACCTAGAAGAGGAGAATCTTACTCCTACTAGTCGGAAGGACGATTAGGAACGCTACGTAGTAGCTAGGTTCTATAGTAAGAATAGCGTTAAGTACCTACTCCTACTTAGAGCTCCGATAGGTAATAGGATAGTCTAGGGGAACTCTAAGGGCATAGCGGATAGTACTATCCTAGTTAAGGAATAGGGGAAGGGGCCGAGGCGTAGGGCGGCGGTCGTTAGTAGGAAAGGGATAGGTAGCGTTAGTAGTAGGAGGAAGGGAGTTAGCGTTAGTAGTAGGGAAGGAATAGGCGGCGTCGGCGGTAGGAAGGAGGACGTCGGTAGCGTTAGCGAGGTCGTCGCTAGAATAGTCGCTATCGTTAAAGTAGTCGTTAGGATACTTAGTATAGACGTCGATAGTAACGGGATTATCGCTAGAATAGTTACCGCTATCGAAGTCGTTAGGGCGCTTAGCGTAGACGTTAGTAGCGATAGGGTCGTCGCTAGGATAGTTACTACTATTGAAGTCGTTAGGGCGCTTAGTATAGGCGTCGATAGTAGCGGGATCGTTACTAGGATAGTCGCTACTATCGAAGTTATTAGAGCGCTTAGCGTAGGCGTTAGCGGTAGTAGGGTTATCGCTAGGACGGTTACTACTATCGAAGTCGTTAGGGTACTTAGCGTAGGCGTTAGTAGCGGCGGGGTCGTTACTAGGATAGTTACTACTATCGAAGTTATTAGGATACTCGGCGTAGGTATTAGTAGTAGTAGGGTCGTCGCTAGAATAGTTACTACTATCGAAGTCGTTATCCGAGTTATCTACGTAGCTCGAGCTATCTAAGCTATCCTAGTCCTTCCCCGGTCTAGCTAACTTAGTAGTCGGTATAGCTTAGTAATACTAACTAATAACTAATCCGTCCCGATCCTAGTCCTTCCCTAGTCTAGCTAACTTAGTAGTTAGTATAGCTTAGCGATACTAACTACTAACTAATCTATCTAACTCCGAATCCTTTCCTAATCCGGCTAACTCTATAGTCGGTATAATAATAGAGCCTATCCCTATAATCTCGCCGAGTAGTAGATAGATAGTATCCTACTACGCCTTATTATAGTACTTCGCTAGATCGAAGACCTTAGTACTAAGGCTACCTATAAGCTAGACTAGGGTCGCGTATCGCGTCTATCTAATATAAGAGTTCTATTTAGCGAGGAACTCCTCTACTATCTAGAGAGCGTTACCGCTCGGTCCCTCTAGGCTACTCTTATCCTTATCCTTCCCTTCGCCCTCCTTCTCGAGTATTTCCTAGTAGAGTAGATCTATCGCCCGCTCGCTAATCTACCTCTATAAGATAGTAGCTACGATATTCTAGTACGTAAGGAGTTAGAACTATATATCGAGGAAGCGACTAGAGTACTCGGCTAGTAAGGCGTATAGGGCCTTAGACGATAGGATAGCGAGCTTAGGCCTAGTATACTCCTAATTAACCTAGAGGAAGTCGGCGCTTAGCCCCTAGGGAAGGGGCGACTATATAGTAGTTATAAGTATCTCGAGGAAGGAGGCGACTATACTAACGTAGAGGGCGAGCGCCTCGCCTAGCGCTAGGTAGTAGTACTTCGGTATAAACCGCTAGCTCTAGTTAGGATTCTTATTAAGTACTAAGTAGACTACGAGGTCGCCGTTAATAACGAACGTTATATAGGCCTCGCCTAGGCCGGTCTCGTTCCGCTATTAGACGTAGACGTACTTAGTCCTATAGACTAGCTACGAGCTACTTACGTATAGGGCAATAGCGTAGAGCCGAAGGAAGCTAGATATAGTCGCGAAGTAGTCTAGGATCTAGGCCTTCTACTTCTTCGTTAGTAGGGAGAGGAACTCTATAACTACGAGCCCCTATCTTATAGCCTATACGAGGTAGATACCGAGGATCGGGCTTATAGGGCTAAAGTAGTTAGCGTTATCTAGGTCCGTTACGAACGAGTAGCTAGGCGCCTCGGACCTAAGGTCGTTAATAATATAGCTAAGGGAAAGGACGAACTCGTTACGATAGCTAGATAGGAGAAAGACGTTATACTAGAATACCTCCTATACCTCCCAAAGGAGCCCCCTAACGAAGCGTAAGTAGAAGGCGTCTATTGGGATCTAGTACTAGTCGAAGTAGAGGTAGAGCCTATTAGGACTATCGTTAGTCTAGAACGCCTATCCCTAGTTCGTATACTTCTATATATACGTCTTACTAAGCGCGAAGAGGGGGATTAGCTTACCTATAACTATAAACGTACTAGTAACGAGGTAGGCGTCCTAGTCGGCCAAGAAGCGCGCTAGGGCCTCTATAGTAGGCTCGGTCGCGCCTATAAGGAAGTAGGCCTCTATAAAGAAGATATAGGCGCTATAGACGAGATAGGTAAGGAAGGGCGAGATCTCGTATAGGGCGTATACGTAGGTCCTAGATAGATCGATCGCAAGGATAGTAAAGAAGGCGAAGATAGAATATAGCTAGATAAGGGGCTTCCCTAGGAGGATCTAGACGAAGAGTATAGAGAAGAGGTCTAGGAGGGCCTACTCCTAGGTAGGGGCCGTAGCGGCGGGATCGAGGGCTAGCGTTACTATAATCCGCTCGAGGATATCGTCCTCTAGTATTATAAGCTAGAGGCCTATAGCGGATAGGCGCCCTATATACTAGTCCTCCTAGTTCTAGAGGAGGAAGTAGACGAGGTAGACGAAGATCGTAGCGTACCGGTCGACGCTCTTCCTTAGGATCCTTAGTAGCTAGTACGCGTCGCTAGTCGACTATAGCTAGGGACTCTAGAGGAGGCTACTCGTAACGTTATTTAGGAGTAGAACGTAGTCGTAGCTCTACTAGAAGACTAACGCTACCTAGAGGCGGACTAGGAAGATCTCTACTAACTCCTCCTTTCCTAGGAGGATAGCGAGCGCCTAGAGGGCACTAACGGCCTTCCTAGTATAGTAGAGTAGCTAGCCGGTCTAGAAGTCCTACTAGATAGCGCTTAGCGAGGGGGGCGATAGGGAAGGTAGGAGGAGGAGCTTATAGTAGTTCGGTCTAGGAAGATACTAGGGTAATCCCTAGCGAGATATTCCGCGAGCTACGCGTATACGAGGCTACGATAGGTCGACGTTATAGCCGCCGCAAGCGCGCTTAGGTCGACCGAGGTAAGGGAGGGGATAGTAGGAAAGAATACGCGGAGTAGGAAAGGATAGGAAACGGGAGGCTCGACCTAGATATACGTCGCTAGCCTAGTAATAATCCGCTATAGAGTAACCTCTTTCTCGAGGATACTCGGCTCGTATATCCGGTTAGTATACTAATCTTTTAGGTAGCGCTTCGCCTCCGTTACGAACTTCGCTTAGTCCTAGTCCTTAAACGGATACTTATACCTAGCGACGGGATACTACTATTCCTAGATAGGAGGGGGGAGGTAGGTATATAGGGGTAGGAGGGGCTAGTCGAGGGCCTACTAGTATCCCTATAGCTCGCGCGCTATACTAGCCTTAGGGTAATAGGCGAGGAAGGCGTCTATAGTCGCTAAGGTAGTAACGATATTATAGGCATACTTCTTCTAGAGATAGATAGACACGTCGGTAGTAGCGGAGTAGTAGAGGTAGTAGACGACGAGGTAGGCCTTAGCGAACTACGAGAGCGATCTAAGAGGATAGGCTATTTCTATAGATAGGACTATAGTAGAGCGATAGGAGACGGCGGATAGCTTAGAATAGATAGCGATCGATCGAGTCCGATACTTAATTTCTCGATTATACTCTAAATCTTAGTCGGAGCTATACGTATAGATAGGATAGCTAAGGGGTAGGACGAGTTTCTCTTAGTAGGTAACGAGAAGGTAAATAGATAGAGATCGACTAGGGATATAACTATATTACTCTAGTTCTACCCTAGCTATATATTCGTCGTCCTTTCGGTACGCTAGCTCTAGATAAGGGAAGGAGAGTCTCGAGAAGTCGAGGGTTTAGTAACGATAGGAACGATAGCCTAACGGACCCTAACTACTTATAAGAGATCTCTATAGTTAAGGCGATATCTATATCGGTCGAGGATTATCGCGACTAGTAGTAGACAATAGCGAATAAATATAGACACGTTCTAAGTATATCTTACCGATAGGAGACTATCGTAATATAGAAGGATATAGACGGAGGGAAAGGATAGGAGCTTAATATTCGATATATAAAGAAGTTATCGTCGATCGGTATAGTCGGAATAGGAGACTTAAGAAAGTTATTATCGCTCTATATTCTAGATTAATATCGGAGACTTTACGTTATCGTCGATTATATAGATAAGGAAGGAATAGAGGATTTAAAGTTATCTCCGCTTCCTATTAATCCCTACCTATTCGATATTAGAGACTTTACGCTATTATCGATTATATAGAGGGAATCCCTCTTAGGATAGAGGATAGAAAGTTATCTTCGCTTCCTATATATCCTACCTAGTCGACGTTAGAGACTTTGCGTTATCGTCGATTATATAGATAACGAAAGGATAGAGGGTTTAATAGCTAATCTTCTAAAGGGTAAGGATCCTTTGATCGCTAAGTAGAGAACGTAAGAGAAGAATAGTTCCGAGTACGTTTTACTAATAGGTAGTAGAGAGACGACAATTACATAGAAGGATATAGACGTAATAAAAGGATAAGACTTCCTATATTCGATATACGAGACGCGAGCGATAGGAAGAAGTTATTATTAATAGAAGTCGTTATCGATCGACGTCGATCTAGAGCCGTTCGATAGACGAGACTTAGCTAGACTAGTTATCCCTATTTATCCTATCTATTCGTTATCGGAGACTTTGCGCTATCGTCGATTATATAGAGGAGATCCCTACTAGGATAGAGGATAGAAAGTTATCTTCGCTTCCTATATATTCTACCTATTCGACGTTAGAGACTCTATATTATCGTCGATCGTATAGATAGGGAAGGGGCGGAGGGTTTAATAGCTAATCTTCTAAAGGATAGGAATACTTCGACTACTAAGTAGAGGATAGAAGGAAAGGACTAGAGCGAGTACGTTTTACTAATAGGTAGCGTAGAGACGAGAATTATATAGGAATATATAGATATAATAAAAGGACGAGAGATAAAAGAACGAGATTTCCTATATTCGATATACGAGACTCGAGTAATAGGAAGGAGTTATCGTTAAACGATACTTACTCTATCTATTTAATAGAAGTTATCGTCGATCGACGCGTACCCTACCTATTCGATAGAAGTTATCGTCGATCGATGCCTATCCTAACCCGTTCGATAGACGAGACTTAGCGAGGCCGATTATCCCTATCTATCCTATCTATTCGATATTAGAGACTTTGCGTTATCGTCGATCGCATAGATAGGAAAGGGACGGAGGGTTAAATAGCTAATCTTCTAAAGGATAGGGATTCTTCGACTACTAAGTAGAGGACGTAAGGGACTAAATACTTACTCGTTCTAAGTACGGTTTACTAACGGATAGTAGCGAGACGATAACTACCTCGGAGGATATAGATAAGAAGAAAGGACGAGACTATATAAAAGGACGAGATTTCCTATAACCGAAATATTCGATATACGAGACTCGATCGATAGGAAGATCGACGTCTATCCCGACCTATTCGATAGATAAAACGTAAGTTATCTTCGCTCCCTACTTACCCTATCTATTCGATAGACGAAACTTTACTAGGGAAGTTATCCTCGCTTCCCGTTTATCCTATCTATTCGATAGATAAGACTCTACTAGGGAAGTTATCTTCGCTTCCTATTTACCCTATCTATTCGATATATAAGACTCTATCTAGGAAGTTATCCTCGCTTCCTATCTATCCTACTAGTTCGATATTAGAGACTATACGTTATTATCGATTATATAGATAAGAGAGGTAGAGAATTAAACGTAGCTAATCCTCTAAAGGATAGGATCTATTTTTTTTTTCGTTAAGTACTAGGACGAGGAGGGATAAGGTTTAATTACCGATCGGATCGAGAGCTAAGGTTCTACTTTCGGATAGGAGGTCTCTACGTCTAGTAACTAGTTCGCGCTATATAGGTAAGGAGCGGTACTATAAGTAGTAGGAGAGTATAGGATCTAGGGTATAGTATAAGTAGTACTATAGACTTCGAGGAGCGCCCTAAGGAACTATATACCTTATATAGCGATTCCTAAGCGATCTTCCCTTACGACGAGGCAATATCGCTAGGCATATACGTTCTATAATATTAGATATCGATATTGCGGATCGCGAGACCTAGCCGAATAGTATATAGAGGCACTATCGGGATAGTACTAAGATCTAACGTAATCGTTATAATAGCGACGTCGAGGGATAGACGTCTAGCCCCTTAGGAAGGTAGCGGGTCTACTAGCGTAGCCGCCCTAGGTCTACTAGACCAAGTAGCGACTAAGGGGAGTTAGTAAATAGAGGTAGTCTAGCCCTAGCGATATAGCTCGTCGCCTATGTAGCGTAGGCGGCATAGCGACTATCCTAAATAATTAGGCGCGCAATAGAGGTAATCTAGGAAGACTAACCGGAACCCGAAGTAGTCTAGGGAGTACGCTAGACGAGAGGGCGATCTAGGCCGAATTCGCCTCGTTAGGACTACGATAGGTACCGATCGTAATAGGAGTAGGCGAGCTCTTCGTAGCTAACTTATAGGACGACTAGGGTGCGATAGGGAAAGGGGATATTAGTCTACTACCGAGTATCGAGGGGTACGTCCTAGAGGGAAGCTCCGGCCCTCCCTACGAGGATCCTAGACCTAACTACTCTAATAAGGTACCTAGGCTATAGGATCGCTCGAGCCTCGATATAGTAGAAGGGGAGAGCTCGCTACCGGTCTCGCTATTAACGGAAGTAGATAGTAATAACGCGAGCTAGGAGAGGTAGTATAATATACTATTAGACCGTAAGCGGATCGTAGTCCTCTATAGCCCCCTAGTCCTAAGGATAGATAGGTAGGAGGATAGTATAGTTAAGCGACTACCTATAGCTAGGACTCTAATAGAGGCGATACGCGGCTTACTCGATTTCTCTATAAATACTAGTACGATAATAGCGATCGAACGTAAGATTCCTATATATCTTTATCTAATCGATAGGAGATAGGCTCGATATATATTAGCTTGGATCTTGGATAGGCTATAGGGACTTCCCTATTTTAGTCTATATACTACTAACTTATTATATAGTATATACCGAGTAATAACTAACTACTAGGGAGATAGGAGATAGGGAGGGAGGGAGGGGAGGGAGGGGACGACGTAGAAGGAGGAACGTAAAGTAGTCTATAGATACAATCTATCTCTAATATAGCCTTACTATAGATACCGATAGTCGAGTCGACGCGATAGGATCGCTAACGCGGTAGCGAGGGCTCCCTATATTGCCTTAGCGAGCTCGTTAGCGTCCTAGACGTATATTGGATAGGCCTTCCTAGGAGCGTCGTCTACGGCCTACTAGGTCTACGACGCGAGCGACTAGACGAGCTCTAGTAATACTAGATAGAAATACGCCCTAAACTAGTAGGAGCTACTAGTAGGCTATCTCTCCTTTGCCTTACTAAGGAGCTTACGGAACTCGTTAGACTCTACCGCCCCCTCCTTAGTAATAATCGTACGTATCCCCTTCTAGATAACGGATCCTCTCTATGCGACTAGCTATATCCGCTTCTATAGTAGCGACTCGTCGTCGTCCTCCTAGGCGGCGCGCGGAAGCTTACGCTTCTAGGAAGGGAACGGCTCCTCCTCCTCCTCTATATCCTTCCCCTCCTTCCCCTCCTTTCCCTTCGAATCCGATACTATAATAGGCTCTAACGGCTAGGGTACGCCCCCTACCTTAACCCGCCTCTAAGGCCCCCCCTTCTAGTATAGTCCTAGTAGCGGTCGATAGGTAGCGGCCGAGGTCTA
The DNA here is from genome assembly GCA_001578225.1 of Pseudocercospora musae. Taxonomy (NCBI): domain Eukaryota; kingdom Fungi; phylum Ascomycota; class Dothideomycetes; order Mycosphaerellales; family Mycosphaerellaceae; genus Pseudocercospora; species Pseudocercospora musae. The sequence continues at coordinate 93,642 of LFZO01000193.1, read as the reverse complement.
TATACTCTCTAGCTCCCTTGCCTTCGCTTTTATCTCTACCTCCCTCGCCTCTACCTCCCTCGCCTTCGCCTCTACCTCCCTCGCCTTCGCCGCCTATTATCGCCGCTCCTACTCCTTCGCCTCCCTCGCCTTATCCTACTTTACCCGCTTCCTCTCTTCCTTCTCTAACTACCTCTAGTACTAGGGAGTAATACCGAGCGCGATAGGGTCGTACGTTATCTACTCGAGGAGGTCCTATAGGGTAAAGCCGGCTCCCTAGCTATCGAGGATCGCGACGACGTCGAGGAGGATTAGGTATAGGATAGCTAGGACTCCCTTTAGGGAGAGCTATCTCTACTTAATAGGATCGCTATAGTAGTTAACCTAGAGATAGGTATAGACGTAGAACTACTCGAGCGTATAGCTACGCTATACGAGTTACTTTAGGTACTTAAGGAGGTCCTAGGACTAGTATATAGGATCGTAGGTCGGGCCGGCCTCCCCGCTAGCTCCCTTCTAACCGACTACCTCGTAGCGCTTCGCTAGGAGGAGCTCTAGGTCCTTCTTATAGAGGACCTTCTACTAATCCTCTCCCTAGCTATTAGTAATAGTATAGAGGTAGTTAGCGATTAAGGTCTAGTACCTCTTCCCGCGATCGATAGTATCGTAGACGTAGTCGGGAAGGATCTACTAAAATCCCTCCTTTATATAGGTAGTAGGGTCGAGGAGTCTAAGGAACGAGGCGGCTTTAGGATCCTAGTAGATACTCTCGATAATCGACTAATACTCCGATAGGTAGGCCTCCTAGGTACTAATCCTACGAGCCTCGTTAGCGAGATACTCCTAGAGGTTATAGAGCGTCTATCGAGTAGCGGCCTCGATAGTAATCGCCTTAAGCGCTATAGCTAGAGACTTAAGGACGCTAATAATCGACTACTAGATATTACTCCTAATCCTCCTCGCCTCGGCGTACTCCTCGACTAGAGGGCGATAGGTAGCCTATCTACTAGTAAGGTCGATAGAGGCATCTACTAAATTCCCTAGGCTAGAGTCGTAAGAAACGTACTACGTCTCGAGGGCGGCGAGGAGACTAGGCTCGATAGTAGGGGAAGCGATATAGATAGGTATAAAGCGAACTACTACTAAGCCTACCGTAGTATCCGCTATGTCTACTACGTCTACTATATCTACTATATCCGCTATATTCGCTATATTCGCTATATCTAACCGAGGATCTATAGGATAGTAAGCGAAGGGCTAAGGATAAGTAAGGGGAACTATACCTCCTATACTAACTACTAGAGTACTAGCCTCGTTAGTCGCGGTCGCGCTCGCGTCTCCTCTTATATCTAGCTTAGCCTTCTCTCTATTATAGAGCGCTTTTTCGACTAAAGCTAAGGTCGCATTAATCGCTATTATATTACCCTCCTCCTAGATCGTACCGAGAGGCACTATAGCTAGGGATAGCCTAGGGTCTATATTAGGGTCGACTAAGGCCGAACGCTACCGCTACCGCTTACTCTATCGCGCTATAGACGTCGAGGGTACTAACGAAGTAGTAGGCTTATAGGTAGGGAGGAGAGGGATCGTCTAGTACCCTATCGACTAGTAGGATAGTATTCTCGAAGATAAGGGCTACTAAGGTACGTAGCGAGCGAGGAGGGAGGAGCGGTAGGATAGATTAGAGGAGGAAGATATCTATAGTAAGGCTAAAGGGAAAGGTATAGAGGGAAGGGAGGAGAGGGGCGGCCTAGATATAGAGGAGTACGTACGCTAGGCTAGATCGGGAAGGGACTACATCGGTCCTAGAAGCGGGGCTACGAGACCTAACGCTAATTAGCCTACTTGCTTACCGATCTAGAAATAACGAGGATACTCTCGGGGCCCTTATATAGACCTTAACGCCGATTAGCCTACTCGCTCGATTAGATCGAGGGCAACGTAGAGAGGGAAGCGGTAGCTCTCTTAGTACCTAAGCTCGGCTAGGGATAGGGTAGGTAAACGAGGATCCTAGCTTAGATACGAGAGAGCGTAGAGATAGAGGAGGTTTAGCTTTACGAGGCCTAGGGCTCGCGTTTAGTAGATCGGTCGATTAGCTTTATAGACGCTTTAGCTTAGCTAGAGACGGGATAGGGAGGCAAGCGAGCTAGAGGGGATATAGGGAGGTCCTTTTTTTTTCTATAAGCTAGGACGCGAGAGCGGCGACTATTAATAGGAGGGACGCTATAGTAGTATAGCGAGCTATAGCCTCGTAGAGAGTTAGGATAGGGACGTAATAATGAGTTATTAGTTAGTACTACTAAGCGTTACCGGGTAATAACTTAGCCGAAGCGATCTAAACCCGACGCCTACTAACGAGACCTTTAGGTAATATACGAAGATAGTAGTATTCTACTTAGCCTATAACGCCTATAGAATCCGTAAGGCTAGCGAAGGAGGGGGCGTAGTCCCTCCCTTTTCCCTTCGACCTAGGTAGGCTATAATTTTCCTCTAGGGTTTTATCGAACGTTAAATACTAGGGTTAGTATAGTAATATCGGTCTTCTAATCTATCGACTCGATAATTCCCCTCTAAACCGATATCGGTATTTTTCCCCTCTAACGAGCCTCTAAGCGATACTAGTCTCGCTCCGATACGAGCGATTTAGTTACCTCGCCGGCGCTAAGAATTGCCCTATCCTCTCTACTAGTAAATAGGAAGGTAGATAGAGGGACGGAGCGGAAGGGGAGTAGAGCTACTCTAATATAATTAGTCTATCTTCCCTTTCCTTCCTTTCTTCCTCGATCCGAAGAGGATATAATTTTAATCTAGGTTTCTATAGAATATAGAATATAAAGTAGATAACGAAGATATCGGTCTTCCGATCGATCGAGGTAAGGAGCCTACTTTAAACTAACGGTAGTATTTTTCCCTTCCTAGGAGCCTCTAGACGATACTAGTCTCGCTCTAGTACGAGCGGTTCGGTAAGGTTACTAGCGCTAAGATTTATCCTAATCCTAACCCTAGGGCCCTCGCGTATAGCGCTCGCCTATAGACCCTCCTAACTAAGATACGATGTCTTCTAGTCGCGCGATACTAGGGTACTACCTATCTACCTAAACGCGTAGCGAGGCTCGTTACGAATCTCTATAACCTCCTAGCTAGTAGACGTCTCGACTATATAGCCTAGTATAGAGGATAATATCGTATCGGTAGCGATCGGAGCTAACGAGGCTACTATATTATAAGATACATCGACTATAGGACGTGCCTATAGATCCTAGGGATAACGTTATAATAACTTATTCGATAGTAATACTAAGTACTACTATATAATAACTTATTCCTTACGCTAGGAAACCTTCGACGTTATATAGGTAGATAGGGAGTACTCGTAGTCCCTATCTAAGGAATAATCTAGCCTCCGGTATATAGCCTCTCTCTCGGTAGCTATACGCTATGCTACCGACCGCGCCCCTAGCCTTAGACCTCCCTAGCTACTAGATCCTCGACTATAGAGAGGGATAGGGAGGTAAGGACTCGCTACCCTTTACCTCTATCGAACCCTATGCCCTATTTCGCGCTTCTAAGTCGCTAGTCGATAGGATTCATAAAACCGTATTTATATTACGTTTGTTTAGACTCTAAACGAAGTATAACTAAGGTATTCTCGATATGCCCTATCTCCTTTTCGATATCGTTCTTCGCTATATTTCGCTTCTTCTAGACTATCTCGTATCTATTAATAATCTTAACCTTGTTTACTAGTCGCGGCGTATCTAGTCTATCTTTTAATCCCTATTCGAGATAGTCGTAGAGGTACGTTTTGTAGGCTTCGTAGAAGAGCGACTAGGTATACTATTATACGTTAGTAGCGATTTACTCTAGGTAAGACGGCCGGCCGCGCCCTTAACTATAGAGAGGGGCGGCGAGGTAAGGGCCTACTATCCTTTACCTCTATCGGATCCGATCCCCAATTAGAGATATTCTCGAGATATCCTCTCTCCTTTTCGATACTATTCTTCGCTATATTTAGTATCTTCTAGGCTATCTCGTATCTATTAATTATCTTAACTTTGTTTACTAGTCGTAGCGTATCTAGTCTATCTTATAACGCTTATTCGAGATAGTTATAGAGGCACGTTTTGTAGGCTACGTAGAAGATCGACTAGGTATACTATTATATATTAGTAGCGATTTACTCGAGGTAAGATCGCTAGCTATCCCCTCTACGTTAGATCCCGTCGCTATCGTACCCTCTATTATAGAGAGGGGCGGCGAGGTAAGGATCCGCTATCCTTTATAATCCTAAGCGACTCCTAATTAGAGATATTCTCGAGATGCCCTCTCTCCTTTTCGATACTATTCTTCGCTATGTTTAGTATCTTCTAGGCCGTCTCGTATCTATTAATTATCTTGACTTTGTTTACTAGTCGTAGCGTATCTAGTCTATCTTATAACGCTTATTCGAGGTAGTTATAGAGACACGTTTTATAGGCTACGTAGAAGATCGACTAGGTATACTATTATATATCGGTAGCGATTTACTCGAGATAAGATAGCTAGCCGCCCCCTCTACGTAAGACCCTATCGCTATCGTGCCCTCTACTATAGAGAGGGGTGGCGAGGTAAGGACCTACTATCCTTTATAACCCTAAGCGACCCCCGATTAGAGATATTCTCGAGATGCCCTCTCTCCTTTTCGATACTATTCTTCGCTATGTTTAGTATCTTCTAGACCGTCTTATATCTATTAATTATCTTAACTTTGTTTACCGGTCGTAGCGTATCTAGGCTACTAAGAAGATCGACTAGGTAGACTATTATACGTCGGTAGCGATTCGCTCGAGGTAAGATCGCTAGTCGCGCCCTCTATATAAGATCCCTATAGCCGTCGCGCCCTCGGCTATAGGAAGGGGCGGCGAGGTAAGGACTACTATCCTTTACCTCTATCAAACCCTACGCTATATACAAGATATTCTCGAGATACTTTTCCCCTCTTCGATCCTCTTCTTCGCTATATTTAGGTCCTTCTTCTAGACCGTCTCGGATCTATAGACAATCTTAACCTTGTTTACTAGTCGCTACGTATCTAGTCTATCTTTTAATCCTCGTTCGAGGCCGTCGTTTAGGTATATTTAGTAGGCTTCGTAGAAGAGCTCTATACCTTTCTACTATACGAAGTCGACGACCTCTTCTTTCCTCTAGCTAGCTACTACCTTATCGCTAGGGAGCTCGATAAACATAAGATCTATAGTAGACTTACTCTATAATATAGGTTCGATTATATAGGACTTACTATTATCCGTTAAGTCTACGATAGGAGGCGCTATCCCTATAGTCGGACCCTATAGTCGAGACTATCGAGGGACTAATACGTTATAGCGTAGCTCCTTCCTCGCTCGAGGTCTATCCTTAGGACTATCTTAAGGCATAGCGGACGATCTAGTATCCTCGCTATCGCTATCTCCGATTATAAATCGGATATCGATTCTTCGTCTAGTAATCTAGAAAGATAATCCTATAGAGATAGTTCAAGTCTATATACTTACTTCGGTAGAGTAGCGTCTCGATATAGCGTCTAAGAAGGTAGGAATAAGTTAGAGAAGAATAGGGTTAAAAGTAGAAGAGAGTTAGTAGCTAAAGCTAGTCGTATTTACGAGTACGACTTGTATATAGTACTCGAAGAGAGGATATTCCTATTGTAAGTATACGAGCCGTCTCGCCCCGATACGAGCGATCTAGTTATCTCGCTAGCGTTAAGATTTCCCTCTATCCTTTCTACTAGTAGGCTCTAGATAGCGAACGGAGGGAAGGGTATAGGAATAGAGTAGAAGGAGGATAGAGCTACTCTAATACTATTCGTTAGTCTTCCCTTTCCTTCCTTTTCCCCTCGATCCAAAGAGGATATAATTTTAATCTAGGTTTTTATAGAATATTAAATATAAAGTCGATAACGAAGATATTAGTCTCTCGATCGATCGAGCTAAGAAGCTCCCTTTAAACCGATACCGCTATTTTTTCCTTCCTAGAAGCCTCTAGGCAATACTAGGCTCGTCCTAGTATAAGCGGATTAGTAAGCTTACTAGCGCCAAGACTTACCCTAACCCTAACCCTAGGGCCCTCGCGTATAGCCTTAATCTATAGATCCTCCTAACTAAGATATAATGTCTTCTACTATCTATTAGCTAACTAGAGGTCGCGCTATACTAGGGTACTACCTATCTACCTAAACGCGTAGCGAGGCTCGTCGCGGATCTCTATAACCTTCTCGCCTATAGACGTCTCGACTATATAGCCTAGCGTAGAGGATAATATCGTATCGATAGCGATCCTATTAGGGAACGTAGTCTAGGAGGCGCTAATAATCTAAAGATCTAAGTCGAAGAGCGAAATAAATTAGATCGAGTAAATCGGTATAGTAGCGATCTTAATAGAACGGACTACGAAGAAGAAAAGAAGGAAGCCTTAGAGGGAGATCCTTTCTCTAAATACTCTACGTCGCGCTTACCTTTACTTATCCGAGATAGGTTAGTCTACTTGTTTACTATCTAGAATCCTTTTACCGAAGGGATCCTATCTTACCTATCGCTCTCTATACGCGTATCTATATTCTACTTATCCGTACTATTCTAAATCGTCTTGTTTAGTATAGATCTATCCGTTAGTTATATAGATATACTTTGTCCGAAGTCCTAGCTAGAGGGGAGGTCTAGCTTTAGTATAGTATATCTAGTCTAGGCGCTAAGACAAACTCGTCTAGACGTTATCCTATAGTATAGAGGCTACTATTAGCTAGTTTTATATAATAACTAGGATTCCTCGGTAGCTACTATAATAGATCCGAGCCTATAAGACTACTATCGCATTAGATACATCGACTATAATAGTTTATATTCGGGACGTACCGGCGATATTATAGTAGTAGATACCTTACTCTCCCTCGACCCGCGCTACGAATCCTTTCGGCCCGAGACTAGCTTAGATACCGGCTATAGAACGGGTTCCGTAGGGCGACGTTATAATAACTTATCCGATAGTAATACTAAGCGTTACCGGATAATAACTTATCCCTTATACTAGGAAACCTTCGACTTCGTATAGGTAAGGGGGGATACTCGCGGTCCCGATCTAAGGGATACTCTAGCCTCGGGTATACGATCTCTCCCCTAGCGGCTCTACGCTAGGCTACCTACTACGCCCCTAGCGTTAGACCTCCGTAGCTACTATGCCCTCGACTATAGAGAGGGACGACGAGGTAAGTATCCGCTACCCTTTACCTCTATCCTATCCGACGTCCTATTTCGCTCTTCTAAGTCGCTAGTCGATAGGATAAATAGAACCCTACTTATATTTCGTTTATTGAGACTCCGAAGGAAGTATAGGTAGCGTATTCTCGAGATTCTCTTTCTCCTTTTCGATACTATTCTTCGCCGTATTAAGCTCCTTCTAGACCGTCTCGTATCTATTTATAATCTTTACTTTAATTACCGATTATAGCGTATCTCGTCTATCTTTTAACCCCCCTTCGAGGCTATCGTAGAGGTACGTTTTATAGGCTTCGTAGAAGAGCGACTAGGTATACTATTATCCGTTAGTAGCGATTTACTCTAGGTAAGATAGCTAGCCGCGCCCTCTATATAGGACCTCTCTCCCTATCGCGCCCTTAACTATAGAGAGAGGCGGAGAGGTAAGTATCTACTACCCTTTACCTCTATCTAACCCTACGCCCTATCTCGCTCTTCCGAGTCGCTAGTCGATAGGATAAATAGAACCCTACTTATATTTCGTTTATTGAGACTCCGAAGGAAGTATAGGTAGCGTATTCTCGAGATTCTCTTTCTCCTTTTCGATACTATTCTTCGCTATATTAAGCTCCTTCTAGACCGTCTCGTATCTATTAATAATCTTAACTATAATAGCTAGTCGCGGCCGGCCTAGTCTATCTTTTAGCCCCTATTCGAGGTTATCGTTTTAGCGCGCTTTATAGGCTTTATAGAAGCTAGACTTCGTTTCCTAGTTAGAGTATATCTAGTCTATCCTTTAACGCTTAGTCTAGGTTTACTACCTTTCTACTTTACGAAGTCGAGGACCTCTTCTCCTTTTATCCGGCTAATCCTAACCTTGTCGCTAGGGAGCTCGATAAATATAAGATCTATAGAGGATAAGGTCTATAATATATAGTACTTAGGGTAACCCGTAAGGTCCCTAATAGGAGGCGCTAGACCCTATAGTCGAGACTATCGTAGGACCGATACCTTATAGTATAGCTCCTTCCTTGCGAGAACCTATCCTTAGGACTATCTTAAGGCGCGGTAGATAATCCGGTATCCTCGCCGTCGCTATCTTCGATTATAAATTAGATATCGATTCTTCGTAGAGCTATTCCGAACGATAACTCTATAGATATAGTTTACGTCTATATCCTTACTTTAGTCGAATAGTGTCTTAATCTAGCGTCTTAGATCGGGTTCGGGTTTACGTAATAATAACTTATCTAATAGTAATACTAAGCGACCCTAGGTAATAACTAATTACTCGCGCTAGGAAATATTCTACTTCGTATAGGCGAGTAGGAGATACTCGTAGTCCTAATCGGAGGGATACTCTATCCTTAGGCATATAGCTACCGACGACGCCCCTAGCGTTAGACCTCTATAGCTATCGCGCCCTCGACTAGGGAGAGGGCTAGCGAGGTAAGAACCCGCTATCCTTTACCTCGATCGTGCCCTATAAGGAGTACTAAGGATAGGTATAAGATAGACCGATCCGATATAGAGAAATTACCTATTAAGACGGCTAACTACGTCCCTAGCGTTAGACCTCTATAGCCGTCGCGTCCCTAACTAGGAAGAGGGCCGGCGAGGTAAGAACCTACTATCCTTTACCTCGGTCGTACCCTATTAGGAGTACCGAGGGTAGGCGCGAGATAGACCGATCCGATATCGAGAAATTACCTATATCGATCTCGGTAGTAGAGCCGGAGGTACGGCTAGCGGCGCCGAGCTAGTAGGCCTAAACTAGAAGATACTAACCCGAAATAATCGACGGCTCCGAGTAACGTAGCCGACTACGCCTCTAGCGTTAGACCTCTATAGCTACTACGCCCTCGACTATAGAGAGGGATAGGGAGGTAAGAACCCGCTACCCTTTACCTCTATCGAACCCTACGCCCTATTTCCCCCTTCCGAGTCGCTATTCGATAGGATAAATAAAATCGTATTTAAATTTCGTTTATAAGGGAGTATAGGCAAGATACTCTTTCTCCTTCTCGATACTATTCTTCGCTATATTTAGCTCCTTCTAGACCGTCTCGGATCTATCGATAATCCTAACGTTATTTACCGGTCGTAGCGTATCTAGTCTATCTTTTAACGCTCGGTCGAGGTCGTCGTTAAGGGATATTATATAGGCCTCGTAGAAGACCTCTATACCTTTCTACTATACGAAGTCGAGGACCTCTTCTTCTTTTATCCGGCTAATCCCTACCTAGTTAGTAGAGATATTCGATTACGCGGTCCTTACTATAATCCGTTAAGTCTATAAGTAGGGGCGCTAGATCCTATAGGCGAGACTATCGAGGGACCGATACCTTATAGCGTAGCTCCTTCCTCGACTATCCCAAGGCGTAGTAGATAATCTAGTATCCTCGCTATCGCTATCTTCGATTATAAATCGGGCGCCGATTCTATATCGAGCTATCCCGAAAGATAACCCGATAGATATAGTTTAAGTCTATATACTAGCTTTAGTAGAATAGTATCTTAATCCCGTATCTAGGATAGGGTTTCCGTAATACGGCTCGGATACTAGCTATAGAACGGACTCTATAGGGCGACGTTATAATAACTTATCTAACGGTAATACTAAGCGTTACTAGGTAATAACTAATTACTCGCGCTAGGAAACATTCTACCTCGTATAGGCGATCTTCGTATAGATCTATAATTCTAAATATCTTCCTATTAGCCTCTCTACCCCTCGAGGCGCTTTAGGTATTCTAATTATAATAAACTCCCTAACCCTAACCCTTACTCTATTATAGTCCGTCTTATCTTCTCGTCTTTTCTAGATATCTATTAATGCCTCGAATCTCCTAGAAGCTAAACTATCGATCGTCGTTAAGGTCCTCCTATAGTATATCTTTAGTATAAGCTATTCGATATATCTAGAATAGCGTATCGGAGAGGTATCGACTAGAGTAGAACGGGCCGGATATATGCTAAATATAGTACGCGGGCTAGCTATTACTATATACGTTCCCGAAGTAGATAGCGTAGACCTTACGCTTCTCCTTTAGGGCCTAGAGGAAAGTCTATTATATATAGAGTAGGAATATATCGGTAGGCTTAGGTCTAATAGTACCTTCTTTAGCTACGTAGTTATAGATAAGGAGGTAGTATCCTTGCTTACGTAAGAGCTATACGACCGCGATAGCCTAAGTATACTATACGTCCTAGTTATACTACTCCCGCCTTCTAATAGGATATATAGTAGCTATAGTAAAGAGTGCGATCCTTACGGTAGATATACTACTATCTAGTCTCTTTATTTTCGCCTAGATAAAGCCTTCAAAGGTATCGTCTATACTACTATTAAAATCCCCCTTCTACTTCCCTATAGCGAAGCTAATATTACGTAGATAAATATAGATATACTTATTCCTATACCGCTACCGGGCTTCTTCCTAAATCCGAGTAAGGAATCTATCGAGAGCCGGGGTCGCGATAAGGATCTCGGTATCGGTCTAGTAATAGTCTCGCTAGATCTACCGGTAGGTCGAGCTAGGTAGGAAGAGGAAGGCGTATAGGAAGGAGCAGATACCTTCTACCTATAGCGATAGCGCTAATTATAGAACGGATATGTTAGTTAGCGCTTATAGTAGTATACGCTAGATCGTAGATATACGGCCTCCTTTTAGATCCTATCTACTAACCCTAAGCTTCCTATAACTCGTACGTTTACTATACGAATCCCTATAAAACAATATCTATCCTATAGCGTATTTCGATACGATATAGGATCCGTCGAGAAATTTTTAGTATAGTATCTATATACTATATTACTAGCCTCTCGGTACTAAGGCTCGTAGCCTTGCCTAATTAGCCGGATTTAACTTTGCTCTAGACTAGCGGACGTCTATCGAGTAGCGGAAATAACGTTCGGTATATCGTTTCCTACGTATATACTCGATCGTCTTCGTATATATTAGAGCGATAGTAATCGCGCCGAATCGATAGTCTCGTCTCTTTCGTATACCTTCTACTCTCCTCGCTCTCTATCCCTCTTATAATAGAGGATAGGGCGGAAGATAGGTAGTTCGAACAAGTTCGGCCTCTTAGTATAAGGAGGGACTAAGGGTTCTCGTAATAAAATATAGGAGAAGTACGTACGCGTAGCTAGAGGAGGGACTAAGGCTTCTCGTAATTATATAGCGCTTCGGAGAAGTACGTACTCTAAGCTATAGAGTTAAGGAATTAAACCCTCTATCCTAACCCTAACCTAACCTAATCCGAAACCCTTACTACTTCGAACTCTTAAGTATAGACTATATAGTAACCGAGTATAAAGGCTATAGTCGGATAATATCTCTAGTCGGTATCGTCTAAAACGTCGTCTACGAGACTCCGCTACGCAAGGTTAATAGCGTAGGTAGTTAGTAAGCCTCCGAGACCGGTAGGAGTAGCCTCTTACTAGATCGTAGTACCTACGTTATTCCTCCGAAGCTTACGCGCTACATGAATCTCGGAGGTAGTATAACTAGAGTAAGTAGCCGTTTCGTCGATAGGATTATTCGTATAACCTTAGGGTAACAAGTCGAAGGTACTAAGGAACTAGCCCGATATGCCGCTACTATCCGTAATAATTTAGCGTAAATAGTTCTAGAGATAGGTACGCTTCCCTTCGGCTAGTATAATTACCCTTTCGTCCTCCCTTTGTATTATAGCTATCGTCTATTCTTCTAACTTGCCCTATCTACTATCGGGACTAACCGAGTACTAACTAGTAACGATCGCATTATAAGGCATACTCTAGATATACTAACTAGGCGAAGGAGCGTCGAAATGAACTATAAGACGACTCCCTAGCGCGAGTAGTATCTAGAGATAAGTAATAACGAGAGGGCGACTATCGGGCTTAAAGTAGTTAAGGGTAAAGTAGACAAGTACGACGTCGAATTCCTCCTCGTAGATAGCGAAAGCCTTAACCTTAGTAGGGATACCGGCCTCGCGAATGTCGCCTTCCTAGTAGTAATCCCTATATAGTTCTAGGAAGCGGTAGTAAAGCTCGGCGTCTACCTACGCGAGTAGCGCGCTACTCTTATTAGTAAAGAATATAGAAGGGTTCTTTCTACCGAGGACTTCGTAGGCGAGTAAGCTAGCGAGACTAGGTCTATACGTAACGTCGAGTATACTCTCGCTAGGCTAAATGTCTACGAGCCTTACTATACGCTAGTAGGACTCCGCTTTGGGCTATACTTCCTCTATATAGGTCCGTATAGCGTTCTAGATATCGTAGTAGCCGTTTCGCGCTAGCTATATACTACTATAGATACTAGCCTAAAGGGTTATACCGTTAACGGTTAGTATATAGTTAACGGTCTACGCTATAGGTAAATAGGTCTATAGTTTAGGCGAATAGATCTATAACGCTATAGTAAGGGCTCCTTGCGAGAGAGTTAGCGGATTAGGAATACTCTAGATAGAAGTATACTTATAGATCGTAACCGAAGTCTTAGAGCGTAGAAGATTCTTAAGAGGATATTATCGCTCGAAGAATAGTAGGAAGAGGTCTCGGAGAGGGCGAATAGTAATAGACTATACTCGAGGTTAGTTAGTAGTAGTAGAAAGGAGAGAGGGTTTATAATCGAGGATAGGGTTCCTTAAGAATACTTATAGTTAGCTCGAGTGCCTAATAAGTAAGGGGAGCTATAAGGTAGCGGTAGCTATATAACGTAAAGGTCGCGTAGTAAGGGGACAAGTAAAGGATCTAGGACGAGGTACTACAAGGTAGCGGTAGTAGTATAACGTAAAGGCTAGGCGGTTAGGGGATAAGCGAAGGATCTAGGGATAGGCGCTCTAGGGTAGCGGCAATAGGCTAACGTAAAGGTCGCATAGTAAGGGGATAAGTAAAGGATCTAGGAGTAGGCGCTACGAGGTAGCGGCGACGGTATAACGTAAAGGCCGGGTAGTTAGGGGATAAGCGAAGGATCTAGGAGTAGGTACTCTAGGATAGCGGCGGTAGTATAACGTAAAGGTTACGCGGTCGGGGAATAAGTAAAGGATCGAGTCGAAGGGGGGAACTACTAGGCTAGGATAGCGGTATATCGTAAAGGTTACGTAGTAAGGGGATAAGTAAAGGATCTAGGAGGAGGCGCTAGTAACGATCTAATCGTAGAAGGCGAGCGGTAAGCTATTCGAGGGATAAGGCTTAAAGGATCTCGTCGAAGGCGCTAGGAATAATCTAAGAGTAGTCAAGGCTTATAGAAGGTACTAGCGACAATGAGATAATAGAGGGAGATCCGAGGATAAGGATAAGGGTAAGGGTCGAACCCTAACCCTAATTATACGATAGGGTTCGTACTAATATCCGTTACTATAATAGGGTTAGGGTTACTATCGACGTTGTTATAATTTAACTATACTTAGGTATTATCCTTCTAGTAATTACCTTCGTTCTACTCCTATAGGACTATAATCCTTAATGTCTTATAGATAGATAGCTCGAGCTATCTAACCTATCCTAGTCCTCTTCCCTATAGCTAACTTATTAGTCGGTATAGCTTAGCGATACCGACTAATAACTAAGCCGTCCTAGCCGCGCCCCTTCCCTATAATCTCGCCGAGTAGGGAATAGATAGTACGCTAAGATAGTAGTCGGTCGGAGAAGGATCTCTATAGCTTAGTCGAAGCCTCGTTATTTATAGAGTTTACTATAGCGATCCTAGGCTCTACGACGTACGTAGCGCTATCGATAGCTTATACCTCCTATCCGGTAGTAGCCCTTCTATCGTAGACAAGAAGAGCTTTCTCGTAGGTCTATAGAGTATTAAAACGATTCTCGTAGCGGAGATCGGACTATATAAGATAATAGTCTCTACGAGTAAGTACTCTAAAGCTATCCTATCGCTTCTTGTAGGTCTATAGGACGCCTCTTCGACTTCTATAGTAGATATCGGACTATATTAGATTATAGTCTCTATAGGTAAGTACTATAAAACTATCCTCTCGCTTTCTCGTAGATCTATAGCGCGCCTCGACGACTCCCGTAGTAGATCTTATAGTCTCTATAAAGGGAGACGAGAGGGCGCGGTAGTTCTAGATAGGTTTCTACTTCGGGAAGGCGGATAGTATCTCTTGCGAGAGGTCGTACGTATAGAGCTAGTCTCCTAACCCTAACCCTAAACTCCGAGGAAGTATCTACCTAAGATTAATATCCTTAAAATAGCTAAAAATAGGTAGGTCTAAGAAGACTAGCCTCTCTATAGTAGAACTAGATCCTAGAGGTATAAGGAAGTACCGAGGCTTCTCGTAATTTAAGTAGAGAAGAGAGGGATATATTTCTATAAAAAGAACGCTTTTGCGAAGTACGTATTCTAAGCTATAGGATTAAGAAATTAAACCCGAACTCTATAATAGCTAACCCTATTCCTTAACTATAGAGAAAGCTATAACCTCGCCGTTCTTCCCCTTTAAGTATAGACTATATATATACTATATATAAAGACTATAGCCTTATGCCTAGTAGGACGTCTAACTCTAAGTCGGGGATACTCGAGGGCGCTATAGAGTACGAAGCGCCGCGCTACGTTAAGGTCGCTCGTAGTTAGTAAGCCTCCTAGACCGGTAGGCGTAAGGGTATACTATATTATTATCTAATTCCCGTTAACTATAGGGTTCGATAGGTCGTAGGCGGTTACAAAATCGCTAGGTATACTACTATCCTCTATAATAATTCGGCGTAAATCGTTCTAGAGATAGGTATAGTTATCTCTAGTTACGAGAGTTATCCGGTCGACCTAAGGTAGCGTCGTACCTATCGTCTATTTTCCCAAATTGGCCCTATCGGTATCGCGACCGACTATACGCTAGCTAGTAGCTATTACGTCGTAAGGCTTGCCCTAGCGATCCTAACTAGGTAACGGAGCGTCGAACTAGATAACTATATAACCTCCTAGCGTAAGTAGTATCCGAAGATAAGTAATTACCCGAGGGCAACTATTAGGCTCGAAGTAGTTAAGGAAGAGGTATACTAGGACGACGTCGAACCCATTCTTGTAGTCGATAAAAGCCTTAATCGTAGCGGAGGCATTTACCTCCTAAATGTCGCCTTACTAGTAGTAATAGCTACGTAGTTCTAGGAAGCGGTAGTAAAGCTCGTAGTCTACTATAGCGAGTAGCGCGCCGCTTACATTAGTAAAGAATATAGGAGGGTTCTTTCTACCGAGGACTTCGTAGGCAAGCAAGCTAGCGAGACTAAGTCTATACGCGACGTCGAGTATACTCTCGCTAGGCTAAATATCTACGAGCCTTACTATGCGCTAGTAGGACTCTACTCCGTTCTAGTATTCTTCTATAGAGCGCGTAGTATCCTAGTATTCGTCTATAAAGCGCAAGGTAGAGCTAGGAGTAGTATAGGGTTCGGTAGTTAGCTTTGTCTTATAGTAATAGTATTCCTAAAGTATTATATAGTTAATAGTCTACGCGATAGGTAAACTAGACGATGCCGCTATAGTAAGGGCTCCTAAGGAGAGGGTTAGCGGACCGGAAATACTCTATAGGAGGTCTAGACGGAAGCATACTTACCGATCGTAACTAGGATCTAGAAGAGATACTAGGTAGGGAGCGCTAAAGGCTCTAAAGAGGATATAATAGTATAGAGGCTAGAAGAACAATTAGAAGAGTTATCTTAGAGGGCTAATCGTAACTAACTACGCTTAAGGTTAGTTAGTAGTAGTAGAAAGAAGAGAGGGTTAACAATCGAGGTTAAGGTTCCTAAAGAGTACTTATAGTTAGCTCGAGCGCCCGACAAGTAAGGGAAGCTACGAGGTAGCGGTAGCTATATAACGTAAAGGTCGCGTAGTAAGGGAATAAGTAAAGGATCTAGGAGTAGGCGCTACGAGGTAGCGGCGATAGTATAACGTAAAGGCTAGGCGGTTAGGGAATAAGCGAAGGATCTAGGGATAGGCGCTCTAGGGTAGCGGTAGTAGTATAACGTAAAGGTCGCGTAGTTAGGGAATAAGTAAAGGATCTAGTCGAAGGGGAGGAACTACTAGGCTAGGATAGCGGGATATCGTAAAGGTCGCGTAGTAAGGGGATAAGTAAAGGATCTAGTCGAAGGCGCTAGCGACGATCCGATAGTAGTCGAGGCTTATAGAAGGCGCTCGTAACGGTAAGATAATAGATAGAGATACTAGGGTTAGGGCTAGGATTAGGGTCGAACCCTAATCCTTATTATATAGTAGGATTCGTTCTAATATCTATAGTAACTATTACTATCGACGTTGTTATAATAGACTAATTTAACTATACTTAGCTATTATAGTTCTTCTAGTAATAGACTCTATTTACTCTCTTAGAACTATTATCTATAATATCTTATAGATAGATAGCTCGAGCTCTCCGATCTACCCTAGTCCTCCCTTCCTATAGCTAACTTATCTATCGGTATTGCTTAGCGATACTAACCGATAACTAAGCTATCCTAGCCCCGGTTCTTCCCTAGCGGCTCTATACCGGGATACCGACTACGCCCCTAGCGTAAGATATCTATAGCCGTCGCGTCCTCTACTATAGAGAGGGGCGGCGAGGTAAGAACCTACTATCCTTTACCTTAGTCGAACCCTATAAGGAGTACCTAGGACGGACGCAAGGTAGACTAATCTAATACGTAAGGCACTACTAGTAGCGCTAAGCTAGTAGGCCTTAAGCTAAAGATACTATACTAGCGACGATCGACGACTTCGCGTAAGGTAGCTAGCTACGCCTCTAGCGTTAGATCTTCGTAGCTATCGCGTCCTCGACTATAGAGAGGGGCGGTAGGGTAAGAATCCGCTATCCTTTACCTTAGCCGAATCCTACTTAGCTCGAGCTCTCTAACCTATCCTAGTCCTCTCCCCTATAGCTAACTTATTAGGCGATATAGCTTAGCGTTACTAACTAATAACTAAGCTATCCTAGATCCGGTCCTTCCCTACTATCCTAGCTACGCTCCTCTCCTAGAATCTCCCCAAGTAGGGGGCCGACGGTATACTAAGATAGCGGTCGGGATTGGATAGGGGCCTCTATAATAGTAGTCGGACTAGTTAGTCGGGATATTAGTTAGTAGGTACGGTAGTTAGTTAGGGGATAGTCGGTAGATACGGTTAGGGATTATAGCGGTCGGTCGGGAAAGGATCTCTATAGCTTAATTAGAGCCTCGTTATTCGTAGAGTTTATAGCGATCCTAGGCCCTACGACGTACGTAGCGCTATCGAGGGCTTAACCCTCCTATCTAGCGGCGGCCCTTCTATAGTAGACGAGTAGAGCTTTCTCGTAGGTCTATCTATAGAGTATCGATACGATTCTCGTAGTAGAGATTAGACTATAGTAGATAATAGTCTCTACTAGTAGGTACTATATCGGGTACTATCGGTATAGAAGAGCTTTCTCGTAGGTCTATAGGGCGCCTCTACGACTCCTATAGTAGATATCGGATATTAGACTATATAAGATTATCGTCTCTATAAGAGAGAACCCTAAACTATCCTAACGCTTTCTCGTAGGTCTATATAGCGCCTCTACGATTTCCGTAGTAGATATCGGATATCGGACTATATAAGATTATAGTCTCGGCGAGTAAGTACTATAAAACTATCCTTACGCTTTCTCGTAGGTCTATAGGACGTCTTTGCGATTCTCGTAGTAGGTATCGGACTAGTCTCTAGCGCCGGAACGGTACTATAGGTACTCTAAGGAAGTATCTAGCTACTCTCAATATTCCTAAAATAGCTAAAAATAGGTATATCTAAATAGTCTACCCTCTCTATCGTAGAAATTAATCCTAAAGGTATAAGGAGATACCGAGGCTTCTCGGAATTTAATTAGAGGAGAGGGGAGTATATTTCTATAAAAATAACGCTTTTAAGGAGTACGTATTCTAAGCTATAGAGTTAAGAAATCAAGCCCTATAAACTCTAGAATAGCTAGCCCTCCCCCTTAACTATCCCTAAAGCTATAACCTCGCCGTTTTCCCTATTTAAGTATAGACTATATATATACCGTATATAAAGACCTTAGCGTAATACCTAGTAGAACGTCTAAGGTTAGATCCGGGATCCTCGAGGACGTCGTAGATCGCGTACTACCGTACTATATTAAGATCGTAGGTAGTTAGTAAGCCTCTTAGACTAGTAGGCTTTGCCGTTTCCTAGACTATCTTATTCTAGTCTATAAATAGGTTCTATAGGTCGTAGGCGGTTACGAACGGGCTAGGTATACCGCTACTATCTATAATAATTTAGCGTAAATCGTCCTAGAGACGGATACGGTTACCTCCGATTACGAGAGTTATCTAGTTAACCTAAGGTAGCGTCGTCCCTATCGTCTATTTTTCTATCTTGCCCTAATCGGTATCGTAACTAACTATGCGCTAGCCGGTAGCGATTACGTCGTAAGGTTTGCCCTATATATCCTAACTAGGCGACGGAGCGTCGAACTAGACGACTATATAACCTCCTAGCGCGAGTAGTATCCGAAGATAAGTAATTACCTAAGGGTAACTATCGGGCTCGAAATAGTTTAGGAAGAGGTATACTAGGACGACGTCGAAGCCATTCTAGTAGTCGGTAAAAGCCCTAATCGTAGTAGGAGTATTCGCCTCCCGAATGTCGCCTTACTAGTAGTAATAGCTATATAGTTCTAGGAAGCGGTAGTAAAGCTCGGTATCTACCTACGCGAGTAGCGCGCCGCTTGCATTAGTAAAGAACATAGAAGGGTTCTTTCTACTAAGGACTTCGTAGGCGAGTAAGCTAGCGAGACTAGGTCTATACGCGACGTCGAGTATACTCTTACTAGGCTAAATATTTGCGAGCCTTACTATACGCTAGTAGGACTCTACTCCGCTCTAGTATTCCTCTATATACTACGCGATAGAGCTAGGAGTAGTATAGTAGCTAGTAGTTAGCTTCGTTATATTATAATAGGATTCCTAAAGTATTATATTATTAATAGTCTACGCGATAGGCAAACTAGACGGTACCGCTATTATAAGGGCTCCTAAGGAGAGAGTTAGCGGACCGGAAATACTCTATAGGAGGTCTAGACGGAAGTATGCTTACCGATCGTTACTAGGATCTAGAAGAGGTAATAGGTAGGGAGCGCTAAAGGTCCTAAAGAGGATGTAATAGTATAAAGGCTAGAAGAATAGTCGGAAGAGTTATCCGAGAGGGCTAATAGTAACTAACTACGCTTAAGGTTAGTTAGTAGTAGTAGAAAGAAGAGAGGGTTTATAATCGAGGTTAAGGTTCCTAAAGAATACTAGCTATTAGCTCGAGCGCCTAATAAGTAAGGGGAGCTACGAGGTAGTAGCGGCGGTATAACGTAAAGATTACGTAGTAAGGGGACAAGTAAAGGATCTAGTCGAAGGGAGAAGCTACTAGGCTATAGTAGCGATATAACGTAAGGGTCGCGTAGTAGGGGGATAAGTAAAGGATCTAGTCGAAGGGGGAAGCTACTAGGCTATAGCGGCGGTATAACGTAAGGGTTACGTAGTAGGGGAATAAGTAAAGGATCTAGTCGAAGGGGGAAGCTACTAGGCTATAGTAGTAGTATAACGTAAGGATCGCGTAGTAGGGGAATAAGTAAAGGATCTAGTCGAAGGGGGGAACTACTAGGCTATAGTAGCGGTATAACGTAAAGATCGCGTAGTAAGGGAATAAGTAAACTATCTAGTCGAAGGCGCTAGTAACGATCTAATAGTAGTCGAGGCTCGCGGAAGGCGCTAGCGACGATAAGGTTATAGATAGAGATACTAGGGTTAGGGTTAGGGTTAGGGTCGAACCCTAACTATTATTATATAGTAGAGTTCGTTCTAATATCCGTTACTATAATAGGGTAACTATTACTATCGACGTTATTATAATAGACCGATTTAACTATACTTAGCTATTATAGGTCTTCTAGTAATTACCTCCGTTCTACTCCCTTAGAACTATTATCCTTAATGTCTTATAGATAGATAGCTCGAGCTCTCCGACCTATCCTAGTCCTTCCCCCTATAGCTAACTTATTAGTTAGTATTACTTAGCGATACCGACTAATAACTAAGCTATCCTAGCCCCGGTCCTCTTCCGCTATCTTAGCTACGCTCCTCCCCCCTATAGCTAACTTATTAGTTAGTATAGCTTAGCGATACTAATTAATAACTAAGCCCTCCTAGTCCCGGTCCCCCCCTAGTACTCGCCGCGCTCCTTTCCTATAATCTCCCTAAGTAGGGACGTAGATAGTACGCTAAGATAGTAGTCGGTAGTCTATCGGTAGATAGTAGTAGGTCGGTCGATAGGTAGTTAGTAGATATGGTTAGGGATCGGGATAGTCGGTTAGTAGTCGGTTAGTAGTCGGTTAGTAGTTAGTTAGTAGTCGGTCGGTAGTTAGTTAGTAGTTAGTTAGTAGTTAGTCGGTAGTCGGTTAGTAGTCGGTTAGTAGTCGGTCGGTAGTCGGTTAGTAGTTAGTTAGTAGTCGGTCGGTAGTCGGTCGGTAGTAGTCGGTAGTTAGCTAGTAGGTAGTCGGTAGTCGGCTAGTCGGTCCTATCCCGGTATTTCCTAATCCCCGACCGGGAGGCGGCCGCCGCCGGTTATTAGTATAAGGATATCCTCTATAAGGATTTAAAGGTTCTTCTATATCTATCTATTCGTTTTTAGCTAGTAAGGCTAGTCTTTCGGGCCTTAAGGGCCTAGTTTAGCTACTAATTATCCTAGAGTCTAGCTTTAGGATAGAGGCTAGATCCCTTCCTCCCTCCCTTAGCCTTTCCTAAGGACTACTATCGCTAGATTATTCCTAGAGAGGTATACTTGTATCTCCTATACTAGTAGGCGCTCGCGCCTTAGCCTAGGAGTTAGATATGTTTTTTTTTATAGGTTACTAAAAGAAGTATATAATGCCTCTATATAGGATATCTCTTAGATACTAGTCTATAGATAGTAGGATAGATTTAAGCGACGACGAAATAGTACTATATCGATATCGAGGAGTAGCTAAATTATAATATTTAATATAGTATAGTATATATTACTATAAAGTATAATAAATAGTTTAGAGTAGATAGGATAGAAAATATAGATAGTAGTATTCTCTAATCGCTAGTCTTTAGNTAGGTTACTAAAAGAAGTATATAATGCCTCTATATAGGATATCTCTTAGATACTAGTCTATAGATAGTAGGATAGATTTAAGCGACGACGAAATAGTACTATATCGATATCGAGGAGTAGCTAAATTATAATATTTAATATAGTATAGTATATATTACTATAAAGTATAATAAATAGTTTAGAGTAGATAGGATAGAAAATATAGATAGTAGTATTCTCTAATCGCCGGTCTTTAGTATATATAGACTAATATATTAAGTATTACTAATACTAGTAAGGGATTCGAATCGACCTTAGGTTTATATAGTATATTAAGCTCTATAAGAGACTATAGACGTTCTTTAAACTTACCCTAGGACAAATATAGTTATAAGGCTAATACTACCGAATAGAGAGGAAATAGAGATATCTAGAGAGTATAGATTTATAAGATATAGTTCTAAATCGGCTATAGATAAGGGCGCGTAATTGAAAGTATACGTATACTATATTATAATAAATTCTAGTATTACTATACTATTCTACCGACTAGATAAGTAGCTATCTCGATTTGCCTTATAAGGTAAAAGCCCTAAGCCTATAGCCTCTAGTACAAAATCCTAAATCCTTCCTACTATATAGGATTCTATCTATACATTTTGTATCTCGTTAGGTAGGAGGATATAGGGAGGATCTCGATAGTCCCTTCCTCTTACTAGGCTCCGATTCCTTCTTCCTACCTTTTCCCTTCTCGAGTTCCTCCTTTATAAGGATAAACTATATAAGAAGGCCCTCCTCGAGAATCCGTCTAGTTACTTTATTTAAGCCTTTCTTAGTCTAGGTAATCTCGTACTATAAAGGGGATTAATAGTATTAGTATCCTAGACTTAGTATAGTAGTAGAGTCTAGGCCCTTTTAGTAAGGGAAAGGAGGGATAAGAAGTCTAGGGCGTCTAGTACCTTTTCGACGTCGTCTATAAGGGTTCGAAGGTTCTTCTATATATTCCCGTTCGTTTTTAGCGAGCGAGGCTAGTCGTTCGGGCCTTGAGGGCCTAGTCGAGGTACTAGCTAGATAAGGAGGACTAAGTAGTTACTACGAGCCCTATAGCTCTATAGCGATAGAGGATAGGTAGAGGTCCCTTAATGACTTAGTAGTCGGTATAGCTTAGCGTTACCGGATAATAAGTTAGTATACCTAATTCCTAGTCGCGATATCGTACCTCGCCTACTATACCGATAGATACTCTCGTCTAATATATCGCTATAGGACTTTACTTTAACGCGTCTTATAGGAGCTTAGTACTACTAGAGCTCTAGGAAGAAGATCTCTATAATTATAATAAATCGTCTAAGGGATCTATAGAGGGAAAGGATAGCCTAATACGATTATTCTAGGGCCCTCCCTATCCCTATAATCGATCCTACGATACGACTACCGAAAAGCCTACGCTCGAGTTATTCGGGCTATAGGTAATACTTTTCTAGCTAAAACTTATATAAGGATAGGAGTTACTATAATAAACGTATTAGAAAGCGATAGCGAGGTAAATAGATCTAAAGGATAGAAACAATATCTTTCTAATATCTCTAATTATATCCTCCTTCGATTGAGATAATATAAAGAGATTAGTAACCTCGCTATCGCTAGTCTAGCCCTAACCCTAACCCTAGATCTATATAGGCATCGCCTCTACTATACCTAACGGGTAGTAGTAACTAAGGCTCGTTATCTAGTAGTAGTCGTAATATTACTACCGATACGAGTAGATTGTATTACTAACGTATAGATATCCCTATCCCTCGAATACGATAATATTATAATAGCTTATTATTTAGTATTATTATCGTATAATAACTTAGTATACCTAGGGAGGGACGACGAGTAGACGATATAATATAGGATAGAATATTTCGGACTTTAACGATATCTAGGCGCGCCCTAGTACGATAGGAATACTATATCGGCTAATCGTAACGCTACTAGTATACCGACGGTTTATAACGGCTAGTATAGGCGTCTACCGAATATCTACTATATATAATAGTATACGATAGCGAGAGGAATATACCGAAAGTATTATAGAACGTTCGTAAAATATATATATAATCCTACCTTAATTTTATAAATCCGAATATTAATATACTAAAGATACGAGGTAATCGGTCGCTATACGATTACTAGAATAACCCGAAGCGAGCGGACCCTAATCCTAGACTCTATCTCTATATAGTCCTTTCGTTCCTTATCGATATCCCTTCTATATCGTCTAATCCTAAATATATTACGTCGATATCTCTCCTATATATCGCTATTCTACCTCCTTTACCGCGAGTTCTAAATAATCTATACTATCCGCTCCTACTCCTTAAAATAGGCTATATCGAGGAGGAACTAGTCGTATCCTAAGGTAGGATTTAATACGTAGATCTACTTCCTCGGCTATTCTCTCCCTAGCGACCTAAGAGCCGGCGGCTATAGCCGCTAAGTAACGAGGAAGCGGAGTACGTATAACGAGGCCTCTAACGCCCTAGTCTCCTAGATAAAGGGATACTCTAGCTACGTAACGTACTAGGCAAGGAACGTAGCGCATAGACCCGACTATAAGGGATACGTTAGGCTATAGTCGTATCTATCCTATAGGCGGACGACGAGCTAAGCGACGAGGTTCGTATCGTTTAGATACGTCGGTTCTCTAAGGTAAGACTCCTCTAGGAGGCTATACTTAAAGTAGAGGCTAGTAGTCTAGGGCTATAGTCGCGGTAAGAGGAACGTAGAAGGGAGGTTATAGTAGATAGTATACTTTCTAAAGCTCTTAGTAGGGATAACGGGGACGTAGGGCGGCTCTTTAACGAGGTAGGCGAGATAGGGACGATACCGCTAGAGGACCTCGAGGCCGCTAAGGACCGCCTCCTAGTCGTCGTTAGTATCGTCGGCGTCGTTAGCGTTATCGGCGTCGTTAGTAGGGATCGCCTACTACTTCTATCTACTCGACGTAGATAGAGAAGGACTAGAAGGAACTGGAGGGCTAAGAGGGATAGGAAGGCTACTAGGACGCTACTTAGTAAGAAAGCGGATCGCGATCTAGTACGTATTCGTAGGCGCCTTCCCGAAGTAGTAGTCGTTATCTAGATAGAGGTAGGATAGGACTATAGGCGACGAGATCTCGCTATCCGATAGTAGATACTTATAGCGGACGCCGTTACTCCGGAGCTAGCTAACGAGGTTCTATATAAGGAGACTAAGCGCCGACTAGTAATACGTCCTAGATCGTACGCTAGTTAGGTATACGTCCTAGCTTAGCCTATACTAGTAGTATACGTAGTAGGTCGAGGGAGGATAGTCGAGCTATAGCTAGATAGCGGCTCTACTAGGATAGACTAGATATAGGTATAGCTATACTAGGGCGCTAGGCGCGGCGGCGACTAGGTATAGCTAGTAGATAGACGAGATCCCGATAGCGTCGAGGATAGCTACGAGGGCCTTATAGTTAGGATACGAGGGCGTAGACGTAGGCGTAGGCGCGTAGCGGATAGCTATCGGCTATCGTATAGAGGCTATAGGAGGGAACGAGGTAGGCGTCGGCGTAGGAGATCCTAAGGGCCGGATAGTCTAAGGCTTAAAATAGCGGATAGTAAGGAAGTCTATAAGGGCCTATACGCTATAGGTAACTATATAGCCCTAGTATAGATAGGCCTAGTAGAGGCTTACGAGCTAGAAGGCGAACGCGTAGGGCTCGAGGATATAGATACTAGCGTCGAGGAGATAGCCGCCTAGCCCGTCTAGTATCTAGATAGACTATAGGCGCGTAACGAGCCTAATAAAGATAGACCGATCCTAGAGATAGTCTTCGTCGGGTCCTAGCGCTATTCCGATCTAGATAGGATTTAACTATAGCTTAGTAGTAGAATAGAGGGACTAGGGGAGGCTATAGACAAAGTAGATATCGCTCTAGTAGAAGGAATCGATAAGGACGTAGAAGGATACCTCGAGAGCTACCTACCGCTACTATCTACTATAGTAGGAATATAGGTTCCCTCTATAATAGAACTAGGAGCCTACGTATAGGGCGTCCTAGACGAAGTAGTTAAGGTAGAGTAGCTCGAGGCTTAAGGACTCTATAGTTACCTAGATCTAGGAATACTCTATACTAGCTATAATATATCCGTCTATAGGACTAGGACTAGCGGAGGCGATAGGACTCGTCGGTAGGGTCGTCTATTTCGTAGCTAGATCTAAGTCCTCGCTAGTAGGCGGTATACTCGATAGCGCTCTAGGTACCTAATCGTAGACGTTATATAGTATCTCTCTAGAGCGATAGACTAGTAGGCGCCTAACGTCGAGGTACTCTATAAGGACGAGCCGCTAGTAGTACGCGTCCTCGACGAAGGCTACGAGCTACGTAGTCCTAGTAAAGATATCGAGGCGGTCGACTATCTATATTATAGGGGGCCTCGTCTAGGCAATCTTAGTAGTTATCTACTATCCCTCCTATTCTACGTAACCCGATTCCTAGACGAAGTCGATTAGGATATATAGCTACTACTAGTAGTAGATCGCGAGGACGTCGCTAATATTAAGGCTAGTCTTAGTCGCTAACGTCGAGACTAATAGGCTATCCTAGTCGAGCTACTATATAAAGCTATCGTTACTACTATCGCTACTATCCTTTCCTTACTAGTACGATAGGTAGCTAAGCTACTCCCTAAGCGCGTAGGCCTTCTAGACTAACTATACGAAGACGATATCCTAGCTAGCCTAGTTACGAAGGTCCCGATCGGCTAGCTAGAGGATCCCCTTAACGTAGTCCTACTCTAGATCCCTTCCCTCGAGTCGATAGATAGAGTAGGCAATCCTAGCGTAGTAGCTACTTACGCGAATAACCCGGAACTCTATATCGTCGGTATCGTATCTATATATATAGTAGAAGAACCGCTCTAGAGATAGGGATACTATAGCGGTAAGGAGGAAGATAGGATAGCTAAGCGTCCTAATCCTATCGAGGCTATAGAGCGCTAGGCGCTAGTAGGCGTAGACGACGCCAATATAGGCCTCGTTATAGAAGATCTACTAGAGGGCTTCTAACTAGACCTAAGGCTCTATCTACGTAACGAAACCCGTATCCCTACTAACCTAGTTAGCGCTTACGAAGACGAGGGAATCCTAGGGGACGGACTAGGGCCTAGTCTACCTCGCCGCTAGTAGATCTACTACCTATGCCCTTATAACGAGTTAGTTAAGGAGGATAGTATAGGGGACGATAACGGTAGTAAAGCGATCGCTCTTAGGGACCTCTAGGAGAACGGGGACCTAGAAGAGGAGGATCTTACCCCTACTAGTTAGGAGGACGATTAGGGACGTTACGTAATAGCCGGGTTCTATAGCGAGGATAGCGTCGAGCGCCCGCTCCTACTCGAGGCTCTAATAGGTAATAGGACGGTCTAGGGGGATTCCGAGGGCGTAGTAGATAGTACTATCCTAGTTAAGGAATAGGGGAAGGAACCGAGGCGTAGGGTAGCGGTCGTTAGTAGGGAAGGGATAGGTAGCGTTAGTAGTAGGAAGGAGGGAGTTAATATTAGTAGTAGGGAAGGGGTAGATAGCGTCGGTAATAGGGAGGAGGATATTAGTAGTATCGGTAGGGAAGGAATAGGCGATATTAGGAAGGGAATTAGGATAGTTATCGAAGCGGTCGTTAGGGCACTTAGTATAGGTATCGGTAGTAGTAGAGTCGTTACTAGAACGGTTACTACTATCGAAGTTATTAGGGCGCTCGGTATAGGCGTCGGTAGTAGCGAAGTCGTTACCGGGATAGTTACTACTATCGAAGTCGTTAGGGCGCTTAGTATAGATATTAGTAGCGGTAGGATTATTACTAGGATAGTCGCTACTATCGAAGTCGTTATCTAAGTTATCTATATAGCTTAAGCTATCCGAGCTATCCTAGTCCTCTCCTAGTCTAGCTAACTTAGTAGTCGGTATAGCTTAGTAATACCGACTAATAACTAATCTATCCTAACCCTAGTCCTTCCCTAGTCTAGCTAACTTAGTAGTCGGTATAGCTTAGCGATACTAACTACTAACTAATCCGTCTAATCCCGAACCCTTCCCCGATCTAGCTAACTCTATAGTTAGTATAATAATAGAGCCTATCCCTATAATCTCGCTAAGCGGCGGATAGATAGTATTCTACTATACCTTATTATAGCGCTTCGCTAGGTCGAAGACCTTAGTACTAAGGCTACCTACGAGCTAGACTAGGATTACGTACCGCATCTATCCGATATAAGGGCCCTATCTAGTAAGGAACTCCTCTACTATCTAGAGGGCATTACCGCTCGGTTCCTCTAGGCTACTCTCGTTCTCGTCCTTTTCCCTATCCTCCTCCTCGAGTATCCCCTAGTAGAGTAGGTCTATCGCCTACTCGCTAATCTACCTTTACGAGATAGCGGCTACAATATTCCGATATATAAGGAGTTAGAACTATATATCGAGGAAGCGGCTAGAGTACTTAGCTAGCGAGGCGTATAGGGCCTTAGATAATAGGATAGCGAGCTTAGGCCTAATATACCTCTAATTAACCTAGAGGAAGTCGGCGCTCGGTTCCTAGGGAAGGGGCGACTATATAGTAGTTACGAGTACCTTAAGGAAGAAAGCGACTACGCTAACGTAGAGGGCGAGCGCCTTGCCTAGCGCTAGGTAGTAGTACTTCGGTATAAACTACTAGCTCCGGTTAGGGTTCTTATTAAGTACCGAGTAGACTACGAGGTCGCCGTTAATAACGAACGTTATATAGGCCTCGCCTAGGCTAGTTCCGTTCCGCTATCGGACGTAGATATACTTAGTCCTATAGACTAGCTACGAGCTACTTATATATAGAGCAACGGCGTAGAGCTAGAGGAAGCCGGATATAGTCGCGAAGTAGCCTAGGATCTAGGCCTTCTACTTCTTCGTCGATAGAGGAAGGAACTCTATAATTATAAGCCCCTATTCTATAGTCTACGTAAGGTAGATACTAAGGATTAGGCTCGCGAGGCTAAAGTAGTTAGCGTTATCTAGGTCCGTTACGAACGAGTAGCTAGATACCTCGGACTTAAGATCGTTAACGATATAGCTAAGGGAAAGGACGAACTCGCTATAATAGCTAGATAGGAGGAAGACGTCGCGCTAGAATACCTCCTATATCTCCTAGAGGAGCCTCCTAACGAAGCGCGAGCGGAAGGCGTCTATTAGGATCCGGTACTAGTCGAAGTAGAGGCGAAGCCCGTTAGGACTATCGTTAGCCTAGAACGCCCGCCCCCGGTTTATATACTCCTACGTATACGTCTTATTAAGTACGAGGAGGGGGATTAGCTCGCCTATAACTATAAACGTACTAGTAACGAGGTAGGCGTCCTAGTTAGCCGAGAAGTACGCTAGGGCCTCTATAGTAGGCTTAATCGCGCCTATAGGGAAGTAGGCCTCTATAAAGAAGATATAGGCGCTATAGACGAGGTAGGTAAGGAAGGGCGAGACCTTATATAGGGCGCGTACGTAGGTTCTAGATAGATCGATCGCGAGGATAGTAAAGAAGGCGAAGATAGGATATAGCTAGGCGAGGGGCTTCCCTAGGAGGATCTAGACGAAGAGTATAGAGAAGAGGTCTAGAAGGGCCTACTTCTAGATAGGGGCCATAGCGGTAGGATCGAGGGCTAGCGTTACCGCGATCTACTCGAGGGCGTTATCCTCTAGTATTATAAGCTAGAGGCCTATAGCGGATAGGCGCCCTACGCGCCGGTCCTTCTAGTCCTAGAGGAGGAAGTAGACGAGGTAGACGAAGGTCGTAGTATACTAGTTAACGCTCTTCCTTAGGATCCTTAGTAGCTAGTACGCGTCGCTAGTCGACTATAGCTAGAGGCTCTAAAGGAGGCTACTTATAACGTTATTTAGGAGTAGAACGTAGTTATAGCTCTACTAGAAGACTAATACTACCTAGAGGCGGACTAGGGAGATCTCTACCGACTCCTTCTTTCCTAGGAGGATAGCGAGCGCCTAGAGGATACCGATAGCCTTCCTAGTATAGTAGAGTAGCTAGCTAGTCTAGAAGTCCTACTAGACGACGCTTAGTAAGGGAAGCGATAGGGGGGGCGGGAGGGGGAGCCTATAGTAGTTTAGTCTAGAGAGACGCTAGGGCGATCCCTAGTAAGATATTCTACGAGCTATATATATACGAGACTACGATAGATCGACGTTACGGCTACTATAAGTATACTCGGATCGATCGAGATAGGGGAGGGAATAGTAGGGGAGGATACGTAGGATAGGAGAGGATAGGGAGTAGGGAGCTCGACCTAGATATACGTCGCTAGCCTAGTAATAATCCGCTATAGGGTAACCTCCTCCTTAAGGATACTTAGCTCGTATATCTAGTTAGCGTACTAATCTTTTAGATAGCGCTTCGTCTCCGTTATAAACTTTACTTAGTCCTAGTCCTTAAATAGACGCTCGTACCTAGCGACGGGATACTACTATTCCTAGATAGGAGGGGGGAGGTAGGCGTACGAGGGTAGGAGGGGCTAGTCGAGGGCCTACTAGTATTCCTATAGCTTACGTACTATACTAGCCTTAGGGTAATAGATAAGGAAGGCATCTATAATCGCTAAGGCGATAACGATATCGTAGATATACTTCTTCTAGAGATAGATAGATACGTTAGTAGTAGCGGAGTAGTAGAGGTAGTAGACGACGAGGTAGGCCTCGGCGAACTACGAGAGCAATCTAAGAGGATAGGCCGTTTCTATAGGTAGGGCTATAGTAGAGCGATAGGAGATAGCGGATAGCTCGGGATAGATAGCGATCGATCGAGTCTAATACTTAATTTCTCGGTTATACTCTAAATCTTAGTTAGAGTCGTACGTATAGATAGGATAGCTAAGGGGTAGGACGAGTTTCTCCTAGTAGATAACGAGAAGGCGGATAGATAGAGGTCGACTAGGGATACGACTATATTACTCTAGTCCTATCCTAGCTATATATCTATCGTCCTTTCGGCGCGCTAGCTCTAGATAAGGGAAGGAGAGTCTCGAGAAGTCGAGGGTTTAGCGACGATAGGAACGACGGCCTAATAGACCCCGACTACTTATAAGAGATCTCTATAGTTAAGGTAATACCTATATCGGTCGAGGATTATTGCGATAGGTAGTAGACGATAGCGAATAAACGTAGACACGTTCTAAGTATATCTTACCGATAGGAGACTACTATAATATAGGAGGATATAGATAGAGAGAAAGGACGAGAGCTTAATATTTAATATACGAAGAAGTTATTATCGATCGATATAGTTGGAATAGGAGACTTAAGGAAGTTATTATCGCTCTATATTCTAGGTTAATATCGGAGACTTTACGTTATCGTCGATTATATAGATAAGGAAGGGATAGAGGGTTTAAAGTTATCTCTACTCCCTATTAATCCCTATCCGTTCGATATTAGAGACTTTATACTATCGTCGATCGCATAGAGGGGATCCCTCCTAGGATAGAGGATAGAAAGTTATCTTCGCTCCCTATATATCCTACCTAGTCGATATCGGAGACTTTGCGTTATTATCGATTATATAGATAACGAAGGGGCGAAGGGTTTAATAGCTAATCTTCTAAAGGATAGAAGTCCTTCGACTACTAAGTAGAGAATATAAGGGAATAATAGTTCTAAGTACGTTTTACTAATAGGTAGTAGAGAGACGATAATTATATAGAAGGATATAGACGTAATAAAAGGACGAGACTTCCTATATTCGATATACGAGACGCGAGCAATAGGAAGAAGTTATCGTTAATAGAAATCGTCGTCGATCGATATCGATCCTAAGCTATTCGATAGATAAGACTTAGCTAGGCTAGTTATTCCCGTTTACCCTATCCGTTCGTTATTAGAGACTTTACGCTATCGTCGATTATATAGATAAGATCCCTACTAGGGTAGAGGATAGAAAGTTATCTTCGCTTCCTATATATTCTACCTATTTAACGTTAGAGACTCTATATTATTGTCGATCGCATAGATAGGAAAGGGGCGGAGGGTTTAATAGCTAATCTTCCGAAGGATAGGGATACTTCGACTATCGAGTAGAGGATAGAAGGGAAGGACTAGAGCGAGTACGTTTTACTAATAGGTAGTATAGAGACGAGAATTATATAGGAGTATATAGATATAATAAAAGGACGATAGATAAAAGGACGAGATTTCCTATATTCGATATACGAGACTCGAGCGATAGAAAGGAGTTATCGTTAAACGATACTTATCCTACCTATTTAATAGAAGTTATCGTTAATCGACGCGTATTCTACCTATTCGATAGAAGTTATTATCGATCGACGCCTACCCCGATCTATTCGATAGACGAGACTTAGTAAGGCTAGTTATTCCTATCTACCCTACTAGTTCGATATTAGAGACTTTGCGTTATCGTCGATTATATAGATAGGAAAGGGGCGGAGGGTTAAATAGCTAATCTTCTAAAGGATAGGAGTTCTTCGACTACCGAGTAGAGGACGTAAGGAACTAAATACTTACTCGTTCCGAGTACGATTTACTAATAGGTAGTAGCGAGACGATAACTATATCGGAGGATATAGATAAGAAGAAAGGACGAGACTATATAAAAGGACGAGATTTCCTATAACCGAAATATTCGATATACGAGACTCGATCGATAGGAAGATCGATGTCTATCCTAACCTATTCGATAGATAAAACGTAAGTTATCTTCGCTTCCTATTCCCCCTACCTATTCGATAGACGAAACTTTACTAGGGAAGTTATCCTCGCTTCCCGTTTACCCTACCTATTCGATAGATAAGACTCTATTAGGGAAGTTATCTTCGCTTCCCGTTTATCCTACCTATTCGATATATAAGACTCTATCTAGGAAGTTATCCTCGCTTCCTATCTATTCTACTAGTTCGATATTAGAGACTATACGTTATTATCGATTATATAGATAAGAGGGATAGAGGATTAAACGTAGCTAATCCTCTAAAGGATAGGATCTATTTTTTTTTTTTCGTCGAGCGCTAGGACGAGGAGGGATAAGGTTTAATTACCGATTAGATCGAGAGCTAGGATTCTACTTTCGGATAGGAGGTCTCTACGTCTAGTAACTAGTTCGCGCTATATAGGCAAGGAGCGGTACTACGAGTAGTAGGAGAGTATAGGATCTAGGGTATAGCGTAAGTAGTACTATAGACTTCGAGGAGTACCCTAAGGAACTATATACCTCGTATAGCGATCCCTAAGCGATCTCCCCTTATAATAAGATAATATCGCTAGGCGTATATATTCTATAATACTAGATATCGATATTGTAGATCGTAGGACCTAGCCGAATAGTATATAGAGGCATCGTTAGGATAGTACTAAGATCTAACGCGACTATCGTAATAGCGACGCTAAGGAATAGACGTCTAGCCCCTCGGGAAGGGAGCGGGTCTACTAGCGTAGCTACCCTAGGTCTACTAGATCGAGTAGCGACTAAGTAAAGTTAGTAAACGAAGACGATCTAGCCCTAGCGATACGCCTCGTTACCTATATAGCGTAGGCGGCGTAGCGACCGCCCTAAACGATTAGGTACGCGATAGAGGCGATCTAGGAAGGCCGACTAGAACCTAAAGCGATCTAGGAAGTACGCTAGATAGGAGGGCGATCTAGGCCGAATTCGCCTCGTTAGGGCCGCGATAGATACCGATCGCGATAGGAGTAGGTAAGCTCTTTATAGCCGACTCGTAGGATAACTAGGACGCGATAGGGAAAGGGGATATTAGTCCGCTACCGAGTATCGAGGAGCACGTCCTAGAGAGAAGCTCTAGCCCTCCCTACAAGGATCCTAGGCCTAACCGCTCTAACGAGATACCTAGGCTATAGGATTACTCGAGCCTTAATATAGTAGAAGGGGGAAGCTCGCTACCGGTCTCGCTATTAACGGAAGTAGATAGCGACGACGCGAGCTAGGAGAGGTAGTATAATACGCTATTAGAGTATAAGCGGATCGTAGTCCTCTATAGCCTCCTAGTCCTAAGGATAGATAGATAGGAGGATAGTACGGTCGAGTAACTATCTATAGCTAGGATTCTAATAGAGGCGATATATAGCTTACTCGATTTCTCTATAAATACTAGTATAATAATAGCGATCGAACGTAAGATTTCTACGTATCTTTATCCGATTAGTAGGAGGTAGGCTCGATATACGTTAGCTCGGATCTTAGGTAGACTATAGGGACTTCCCTATTTTAGTCTATATACTACTAACTCATTATACGGTATATACCGAGTAATGACTAACTATTAGGGGGACGGGAGGCGGGAAGGGAAGGGGAGAAGGAACGACGTAGGAGGAGGAACGTAAAGTAGTCTATAGACGCGATCTATCTCTAATATAGCCTTACTACGAATACCGATAGTCGAGTCGACGCGATAGGATCGTCGACGCGATAGCGAGGGCTCCCTATATCGCCTTAGCGAGCTCGTTAGCGTCCTAGATATACGTCGGATAGGCCTTCCTAGAAGCGTCGTCTATAGCCTACTAGGTCTATAACGCGAGCGACTAGACGAGCTCTAGTAATACTAGATAGAAATACGTCCCGAACTAGTAGGAGCCGCTAGTAGGCTATCTCTCCTTCGCCTTACTAAGAAGCTTATAGAACTCGTCGGACTCTACTACCCCCTCCTTAGTAATAATCGTACGTATTCCCTCCTAGACGACGGACCCTCTCTACGCGATCGGCTATATCCGCTTCTATAGTAGTAACTCGTCGTCGTTCTCCTAGGTAGTAGGTAGAAGCTTACGCTTCTAGGAAGGAGACGGCTCCTCCTCCTCCTCTATCTCTACCTCCTCCTCTACCTCCTCCTCCGCCTCTACCTCTACCTCCTCCTTCGCCTCCGCCTCTACCTCCTCCTCCTCCTCCTCCTCTACCTCTACCTCCTCCTCCTCTATCTCCTCCTCCTCTATCTCCTCTATATCCTCCTCCTCCTTTCCCTCCGAATCTAATACTATAATAGGCTCTAACGACTAGGGTACGTCCCCTACCTTAACCTACCTCTAAGGTTCCCCCTTCTAGCGTAGTCCCGGTAGCGGTCGACGGATAGTAGCTAAGGCCTACGCGCTCTCTAGCTCCCTTGCCTTTACTTTTACCTCTATCTCCCTTACCTCTACCTCCCTCGCCTTCGCCTCTACCTTCCTCGCCTTCGCTACCTATTATCGCCGCTTCCGCTCCTCCGCCTTCCTTACCTTATCCTACTTTACCTACTCCCTCTCTTCCTTCTCTAACTACCTCTAGTACTAGGAAGTAATACCGAGCGTAGCGGGATCGTACGTTGCCTACTCGAGGAGGTCCTATAGGATAAAGCTAGCCTCCTAGCTATCGAGGATTACAACGACGTCGAGGAGGGTTAGGTATAGAATAGCTAGGACCCCCTTTAGGAAGAGCTACCTTCGCTTAACGGGATTACTATAGTAGTTAACCTAGAGACGGATATAGATATAGAACTACTCGAGCGTATAGCTACGCTATACGAGTTACTTTAGGCGCTTAAGGAGGTCCTAGGACTAGTATACGGGATCGTAGGTTAGGCCGGTTCCCCCGCCGGCTCCCTTCTAACCGACTACCTCGTAGCGCTTCGCTAGAAGGAGCTCTAGATCCTTCTTATAGAGGACCTTCTACTAATTCTCTTCCTAGCTATTAGCGATAGTATAGAGGTAGTTAGCGATTAAGGTCTAGTACCTCTTCCTACGATCGATAGTATCGTAGACGTAGTTAGGAAGGGTCTACTAAAATCCCTCCTTTATATAGATAGTAGGGTTAAGGAGTCCGAGGAATAGGGTAACTTTAGGGTCCTAGTAGATACTCTTAATAATCGACTAATACTCCGATAGGTAGGCCTCCTAGGTACTAATCCTATAAGCCTCGTTAGCGAGATACTCCTAGAGGTTATAGAGCGTCTATCGAGTAGTAGCCTTAGTAGTAATCGCCTTAAGCACTATAGCTAGAGACTTAAGGACGCTAATAACTAACTACTAGATATTACTCCTAATCCTCCTTACCTTAGTATACTCCTCGACTAGAGAGCGATAGGTAGCTAGCCTACCGGTAAGGTCGATAGGGGCATCCGCTAAATCCCCTAGGCTAGAGTCGTAAGAAACGTACTACGTCTTAAGGGCGGCGAGGAGACTAGGCTTAATAGCGAGGAAAGCGATATAGATAGATATAAAGCGAACTACTATTAAGCCTACTATAGTATCTACCGTATCTACCGCGTCCGCTATATTCGCTATATCTACTATATCCGCTATATCTACTATATCTAACCGAGGATCTATAGGATAGTAAGCGAAGGGCTAAGGATAAGCGAGGGGAACTATACCTCCTATACTAACTACTAGAGTACTAGCCTCGTCGATCGTAGCTATACTTACGTCTCCTCCTATATCTAGCTTAGCCTTTCCTCTATTATAGAGTACTTTTTCGACTAAAGCTAAGGTCGTATCGACCGCCATTATATTACCCTCCTCCTAGATCGCGCTAAGGGATACTATAGCTAGGGATAGCCTAGGGTCTATATTAGGGTCGACCGAGGCCAAACGCTACCGCTATCGCTTACTCTACTATACTATAGGCGTCGAGGGTACTAACGAAGTAGTAGGCTTATAGATAGGGAGGAGAGGGATCGTCTAGCGCCCTATCGACTAGTAGGGTAGTATTCTCGAAGATAAGGGCTACTAAGGTACGTAGCGAGTAAGGAGGGGGAAGTAGTAGGATAGATTAGAGGAGGAAGGCATCTATAGTAAGGCCGAAGGGGAAGGTATAGAGGGGAGGGAGGAGAGGGGCGGCCTAGATATAGAGAAGTATATATACTAGGCTAGATCGGGAAGGGACTATATTAGTTCTAGAAGCGGGGCTACGAGACCTAACGCTAATTAGCCTACTTGCTTACCGATTCGGGAGTAACGAGGATACTCTCGAGGCCCTTACGTAGATCTTAATACTAGTTAGCCTACTCGCTCGATCGGATCGAGGGTAACGTAGGAAGGGAAGTAGTAGCTCTCTTGGCGCCTAAGCTCGGCTAGGGATAGGATAGGCGAATAAGGGTCCTAGCTCGGATATAAGAGAGTATAGGAATAGGGGAGGTTTAGCTTTACGAGGCCTAGGGCTTACGTTTAGTAGATCGGTCGATTAGCTTTATAGGCGCTTTAGCTTAGCTAGGGGCAGGGTAGGGGGGCAAGCGAGCTAAAGGGGATATAGGGAGATCCTTTTTTTTTCTATAAGCCAAGGCGCGAGGGTAGCGACTATCGATAGGAGGGACGCTATAGTAGTATAGCGAGCTATAGCCTCGTAGAGAGTTAGGATAGGGACGTAATAATAAGTTATTAGTTAGTACTACTAAGCGTTACTAGGTAATAACTTAGCTAAAGCGATCCGAACCTAACGCCTACTAACGAGACCTTTAGGCAATATACGAAGGTAGTAGTATCCTACTTAGCCTACGATGCCTATAGAATCTATAAGACTAGCGAAGGAGGGGGCGTAGTCCCTCCCTTTTCCCTTCGATCCGAATAGGCTATAATTTTCCTTTAGGGTTTTATCGAACGTTAAATACTAGGATTAGTATAGTAATATCGGTCTCCTAATCTATCGACTCGACAATTCCTCTCTAAACCGATACTAGTATTTTTCCCCTCTAATAAGCCTCTAAGCGATACTAGTCTCGCTCTAATACGAGCGATTTAGTTACCTCGCTAGTACTAAGAATTGCCCTATCCTCTCTACTAGCGAATAGGGAGATAGATAGAGGGATAGAGCGGAAGGGGAATAGAGCTACTCTAATACGATTAGTCTATCTTTCCTTTCCTTCCTTTCCCCCTCGATCTAAAGAGGATATAATTTTAATCTAGGTTTTCGTAGAATATAGAATATAAAGTAGATAACGAAGATATCGGTCTCCTAATCGATCGAGGTAAGAAGCCTACTTTAAACCGATAGCGATATTTTTTCCTTTCTAGGAGCCTCTAGACGATACTAGTCTCGCTCTAGTATAAGCGGTTCGGTAAGGTTACTAGCGCTAAGATTTACCCTAACCCTAACCCTAGGGCCCTCGCGTATAGCGCTCGCCTATAGACCCTCCTAACTAAGATACGATATCTTTTAGTTACGCGATACTAGGGTACTACCTATCTACCCGAACGTACGGCAAGGCTCGTTACGGATCTCTATAACCTCCTAGCTAGTAGACGTCTCGACTATATAGTCCGATATAGAGGGCAATATCGTATTAGTAGCGATTAGAGCTAACGAGGCTACTATATTATAAGATATATCGACTACGGGACGTGCCTATAGATCCTAGGGATAACGTTATAATAACTTATCTAACGGTAATACTAAGTACTACTATATAATAACTTATTCCTTATACTAGGAAACCTTCGATATCGTATAGATAGATAGGGAGTACTCGCGGTCCCTATCTAAGGGATAATCTAGCCTCTAGTATACGGCCTCTCTCTCGGCGGCTATACGCTACGCTACCGACCGCGTCCCTAGCCTTAGACCTCCCTAGCTACTAGATCCTCGACTATAGAGAGGGGTAGGAAGGTAAGGATCCGCTATCCTTTACCTCTATCGAATCCTACGCCCTATTTCGCGCTTCCGAGTTACTAGTCGATAGGATTTATAAAACCGTATTTGTATTACGTTTATTTAGACTCCGAACGAAGTATAACTAAGGTATTCTCGATATGCCCTATCTCCTTTTCGATACCGTTCTTCGCTATATTTCGCTTCTTCTAGACTATCTC
This sequence comes from Pseudocercospora musae, assembly GCA_001578225.1. Classification (NCBI taxonomy): domain Eukaryota; kingdom Fungi; phylum Ascomycota; class Dothideomycetes; order Mycosphaerellales; family Mycosphaerellaceae; genus Pseudocercospora; species Pseudocercospora musae. Next base: position 55,526 of record LFZO01000193.1, on the reverse strand, counting down.
GTATCTATTAATAATCTTAACCTTGTTTACCGGTCGTAACGTATCTAGTCTATCTTTTAACCTCTATTCGAGGTAGTCGTAGAGGTACGTTTTATAGGCTTCGTAGAAGAGCGACTAGGTATACTATTATACGTCGGTAGCGATTTACTCTAGGTAAGATAGCCGGCCGCGCCCTTAACTATAGAGAGGGGCGGCGAGGTAAGGGCCTACTATCCTTTACCTCTATCGGATCCAACCCCCGATTAGAGATATTCTCGAGATGCCCTCTCTCCTTTTCGATACTATTCTTCGCTATGTTTAGTATCTTCTAGACTATCTCGTATCTATTAATTATCTTAACTTTGTTTACCGGTCGTAGCGTATCTAGTCTATCTTATAACGCTTGTTCGAGGTAGTTATAGAGGTACGTTTTATAGGCTACGTAGAAGATCGACTAGATATACTATTATATATTAGTAGCGATTTACTCGAGGTTAGATAGCTAGCCGCCCCCTCCGCATTAGATCCTATAGCTATCGTATCCTCTACCGCGGAGAGGGGCGGCGAGGTAAGGACCTACTATCCTTTATAATCCTAAGCGACTCCCGATTAGAGATGTTCTCGAGATATCCTCTCTCCTTTTCGATACTATTCTTCGCTATATTTAGTATCTTCTAGGCCGTCTCGTATCTATTAATTATCTTAACTTTGTTTACTAGTTATAGTATATCTAGTCTATCTTATAATACTTGTTCGAGGTAGTTATAGAGGTACGTTTTATAGGCTACGTAGAAGATCGACTAGGTATACTATTATATATCGGTAGCGATTTACTCGAGGTTAGATAGCTAGCCGTCCCCTCCGCGTTAGACCCTATAGCTATCGTGTCCTCTACTATAGAGAGGGGTAGCGAGGTAAGGACCTACTATCCTTTATAACCCTAAGCGACCCCTAATTAGAGATATTCTCGAGATGCCCTCTCTCCTTTTCGATACTATTCTTCGCTATATTTAGTATCTTCTAGGCCGTCTCGTATCTATTAATTATCTTGACTTTGTTTACCGGTCGTAGTATATCTAGTCTATCTTATAACGCTTATTCGAGGTAGTTACGAAGGTACGTTTTATAGGCTATATAGAAGATCGACTAGGTATACTATTATATATCGGTAGCGATTTACTCGAGGTTAGATAGCCGGCCGCCCCCTCCGCGTTAGATCCTATAGCTATCGTACCCTCTACTATAGAGAGGGGCGGCGAGGTAAGGACCTACTACCCTTTATAACCCTAAGCGATCCCTAATTAGAGATGTTCTCGAGATATCCTCTCTCCTTTTCGATACTATTCTTCGCTATATTTAGTATCTTCTAGGCCGTCTCGTATCTATTAATTATCTTAACTTTGTTTACTAGTCGTAGCGTATCTAGTCTATCTTATAACGCTTATTCGAGGTAGTCGCGGAGGTACGTTTTATAGGCTACGTAGAAGATCGACTAGGTATACTATTATATATCGGTAGCGATTTACTCGAGGTAAGATAGCTAGCCGCCCCCTCCGCGTAAGACTCTATCGCTATCGTACCCTCTACTATAGAGAGGGGCGGCGAGGTAAGGACCCGCTATCCTTTATAACCCTAAGCGACTCCCGATTAGAGATATTCTCGAGATGTCCTCTCTCCTTTTCGATACTATTCTTCGCTATATTTAGTATCTTCTAGGCTATCTCGTATCTATTAATTATCTTAACTTTGTTTACTAGTCGTAGCGTATCTAGGCTACTAAGAAGATCGACTAGGTAGACTATTATACGTTAGTAGCGATTCGCTCGAGATAAGATCGCTAGTCGCGCCCTCTACGTAAGATCCCTATAGCTATCGTATCCTTAGCTATAGGAAGGGATAGCGAGGTAAGGACCGCTATCCTTTACCTCTATCGAACCCTACGCTATATACAAGATATTCTCGAGATACTTCCTTCCTCTTCGATCCTCTTCTTTACTATATTTAGGTCCTTCTTCTAGACCGTCTTAGATCTATAGACAATCTTAACCTTGTTTACTAGTTATCGCGTATCTAGTCTATCTTTTAACCCTCGTTCGAGGCTATCGTTTAGATATATTTAGTAGGCTTTATAGAAGAGCTCTATACCTTTCTACTATACGAAGTCGACGACCTCTTCTTTCCTCTAGCTAGCTACTATCTTGTCGCTAGGGAGCTCGATAAATATAAGATCTATAGTAGACTTACTCTATAATATAGGTTCGATTATACGGGACTTACTATTATCTATTAAGTCTACGATAGGAGGCGCTATCCCTATAGTTAGACTCTATAGTCGAGACTATCGAGGGACTAATACGTTATAGCGCGACTCCTTCCTTGCTCGAGGTCTATCCTTAGGACTATCTTAAGGCGTAGTAGACGATCTAGTATCCTTACTATCGCTATCTCCGATTATAAATCGGATATCGATTCTTCGTCTAGCTATCTAGAAAGATAACCCTATAGAGATAGTTCAAGTCTATATACTTACTTCGGTAGAGTAGCGTCTCGATATAGCGTCTAAGAAGGTAGGAATAAGTCGGAGAAGAATAGGGTTAAAAGCGGAAGAGAGTTAGTAGCTAAAGCTAGTCGTATTCGCGAGTACGACTCGTATATAGTACTCGAAGAGAGGATATTCCTACTATAAGTACGCGAGCCGTCTCGCCCTAATACGAGCGATCTAGTTATCTCGCTAGCGCTAAGATTTCCCCCTATCCTTTCTACCGGTAGGCTTCGGATAGCGAATAGAGGGAAGGATATAGGAGCGGAGCGAAAGGGAGGTAGAGCTACTCTAATACTATTCGTTAGTCTTTCCTTTCCTTCCTTTCCTCCTCGATCCAAAGAGGATATAATTTTAATCTAGGTTTTTATAGAATATTAAATATAAAGTCGATAACGAAGATATCGGTCTCCCGATCGATCGAGCTAAGGAGTCCCCTTTAAACCGATACCGCTATTTTTTCCTTCCTAGAAGCCTCTAGGTAACGCTAGACTCGCCCTAGTACGAGCGGATTAGTAAGCTTACTAGCGCTAAGACTTACCCTAATCCTAACCCTAGGGCCCTCGCGTATAGCCTTAATCTATAGATCCTCCTAATCGAGATACGATATCTTCTACTATCTATTAGCTAACTAGAGGTCGCGCTATACTAGGATACTACCTATCTATCTAAACGCGTAGCGAGGCTCGTTACGGATCTCTATAACCTTCTCGCCTATAGACGTCTCGACTATATAGCCTAGCGTAGAGGGCAATATCGCATTAACGGCAATCCTATTAGGGAACGTAGTCTAGGAGGCGCTAATAATCTAAAGATCTAAGTCGAAGAGCGAAATGAATTAGGTTAAGTAAATCGGTATAGTAGCGATCTTAATAGGATAGACTACGAAGAAGAAAAGAAGGAAGCCTTAGAGGGAGATCCTTCCTCTAAATACTCTACGTCGCGCTTACCTTTACTTATCCGAGATAGGTTAGTCTACTTGTTTACTACCTAGGACCCTTTTACCGAAGGGACCCTATCTTGCCTATCGCTCTCTATACGCGTATCTATGTTCTACTTATCTATACTATTCTAAATCGTCTTGTTTAGTATAGATCTATCCGTTAGTTATATAGATATACTTTATCCGAAGTCCTAGCTAGAGGGGAGGTCTAGCTTTAGTATAGTATATCTAGCCTAGGCGCTAAGACAAACTCGTCTAGACGTTACCCTATAGTATAGAGGCTACTATTAGCTAGTTTTATATAATAACTAGGGTTCCTTAGTAGCTACTATAATAGATCCGAGCCTACGAGACTACCGTCGTATTAGATATATCGACTACAATAGTTTATATTCGGGACGTACCGGCGATATTATAGTAGTAGATACCTTACTCTCCCTCGACCTACGTCGCGAATCCTTTTAGCCCGAGACTAGCTTAGATACCGGCTATAGAACGGGTTCTATAGGGCGACGTTATAATGACTTATCTAATAGTAATACTAAGCGTTACCGGATAATAACTTATCCCTTGCGCTAGGAAACCTTCGACTTCGTATAGGCGAGGGGAAGTACTCGCGGTCCCGATCTAAGGGATACTCTAGCCTTAGGTATACGATCTCTTCCCTAGCGGCTCTATACCGGGCTACCTACTACGCCCCCGGCGTTAGACCTCCGTAGCTACTATGCCCTCGACTATAGAGAGGAACGGCGAGGTAAGTACCTACTACCCTTTACCTCTATCCTACCCGACGCCCTATTTCGCTCTTCTAAGTCGCTAGTTAATAGAATAAATAGAACCCTACTTATATTTCGTTTATTAAGACTCTAAAGGAAGTATAGGTAGCGTATTCTCGAGATTCTCTTTCTCCTTTTCGATACTATTCTTCGCCGTATTAAGCTCCTTCTAGACCGTCTCGTATCTATTTATAATCTTTACTTTAATTACCGGTCGCGGCGTATCTCGTCTATCTTTTAACCCCCCTTCGAGGCTATCGTAGAGGTACGTTTTATAGGCTTCGTAGAAGAGCGACTAGGTATACTATTATCCGTCGATAGCGATTCACTCTAGGTAAGATAGCCGGCCGCGCCCTTCGCGTAGGACCTCTCTCCCTATCGCGCCCTTAACTATAGAGAGGGGTAGAGAGGTAAGTATCTACTACCCTTTACCTCTATCTAACCCTACGTCCTATCTCGCTCTTCCGAGTCGCTAGTCGATAGGATAAATGAAATCCCGTTTATATTTCGTTTATTAAGACTCTAAAGGAAGGATAGGTAGCGTATTCTCGAGATTCTCTTTCTCCTTTTCGATACTATTCTTCGCTATATTAAGCTCCTTCTAGACTATCTCGTATCTATTAATAATCTTAACTTTAATAGCTAGTCGCGACTAGCCTAGTCTATCTTTTAGTCCCCGTTCGAGGTTATCGTTTTAGCGCGCTTTGTAGGCTTTATAGAAGCTAGACTTCGTTTCCTAGTTAGAGCGTATCTAGTCTATCCTTTAACGCTTAGTCTAGGTTTACTACCTTTCTACTTTACGAAGTCGAGGACCTCTTCTCCTTTTATCTAGCTAACCCCGACCTTGTCGCTAGGGAGCTCGATAAACATAAGATCTATAGAGGATAAGGTCTATAATATACGGTACTTAGGGTAATCCGCGAGGTCCCTAATAGGAGGCGCTAGACCCTATAGTCGAGACTATCGTAGGACTAATATCTTATAGCGCGGCTCCTTCCTTGCGAGAACCTATCCTTAGAACTATCTTAAGGTACGGTAGATAATCCGGTATCCTCGCCGTCGCTATCTTCGATTATAAATCGGATATCGATTCTTTATAGAGCTATCCCGAACGATAACTCTATAGATATAGTTTATATCTATATCCTTACTTTAGTCGAATAGTGTCTTAATCCGGCGTCTTGGATCGGGTTCGGATTTACGTAATAATAACTTATCTAATAGTAATACCGAGTAACCCTAGGTAATAACTAATTACTCGTACTAGGAAACATTCTACTTTATATAGGCAAGTAGGGAATACTCGTAGTCCCGATTAGAGGAATACTCTATCCTTAGGCGTACGGCTACCGACGACGCCCCTAGCGTTAGACCTCCGTAGCTATCGCGCCCTCGACTAGGAAGAGGGCTAGCGAGGTAAGAACCCGCTATCCTTTACCTCGGTCGTACCCTATAAGGAGTACCGAGGGCGGGCGCGAGATAGACTAATCTAATATAGAGAAATTACCTATTAAGACGGCCGACTACGCCCCTAGCGTTAGACCTCTATAGCCGTCGCGCCCCTAACTAGGGAGAGGGCTAGCGAGGTAAGAACCCGCTACCCTTTACCTTAGTCGTATCCTATTAGGAGTACCGAGGATAGGCGCGAGATAGACTAATCCGATATCGAGAAATTACCTATACCGATCTTAGTAGTAGAGCTAGAGGCACGGCTAGCGGCGCCGAGCTAGTAGGCCTAAACTAGAAGATACTAACCCGAAACAATCGATAGCTCTAGATAACGTAGCCGACTATGCCCCTAGTATTAGACCTCCGTAGCTATCGCGTCCTCGACTATAGAGAGGGATAGGGAGGTAAGAACCTACTACCCTTTACCTCTATCGAACCCTACGCCCTATTTCCTCCTTCCGAGTCGCTATTCGATAGGATAAATAAAATCGTATTTGAATTTCGTTTATAAGGGAGTATAGACAAGATACTCTTTCTCCTTCTCGATACTATTCTTCGCTATATTTAGCTCCTTCTAGACTATCTCGGATCTATTAATAATCCTAACGTTGTTTACCGGTCGCGGCGTATCTAGTCTATCTTTTAACGCTCGGTCGAGGTCGTCGTTAAGGGATATTATATAGGCCTCGTAGAAGACCTCTATACCTTTCTACTATACGAAGTCGAGGACCTCTTCTTCTTTTATCCGGCCGATCCCTACCTAGTCGGTAGAGATATTCGATTACGCGATCCTTACTATAATCCGTTAAGTCTACGAGTAGGGGCGCTAGATCCTATAGGCGAGACTATCGAGGAACCGATACCTTATAGTATAGCTCCTTCCTCGACTATCCCGAGATATAGTAGATAATCTAGTATCCTCGCTATCGCCGTCTTCGATTATAAATTAGGCGCTAATTCTATATCGAGCTATCCCGAAAGATAATCTAATAGATATAGTTTAAGTCCGTATACTAGCTTTAGTAGAATAGTATCTTAATCCTACGTCTAGGATAGGGTTTCCGCAATACGGCTTAGATACTAGCTATAGAATAGACTCCGTAGGGCGACGTTATAATAACTTATCCGATAGTAATACTAAGCGTTACCGGGTAATAACTAATTACTCGCGCTAGGAAATATTCTACCTCGTATAGGCGATCTTCGTATAGACCTATAATTCTAAATATCTTCCTATTAGCCTCTCTACCCCTTAAGGCGCTTTAGGTATTCTAATTATAATAAACTCCCTAACTCTAACCCTTACTCTATTATAGTCTATCTTATCTTCTCGTCTTTTCTAGGTATCTATTAATGCCTCGAATCTCCTAGAAGCTAAACTATCGATCGTCGTTAAGGTCCTCCTATAGTATATCTTTAGTACAAGCTATTCGATATATCTAGAATAGCGTATCGGAGAGGTATCGACTAGAGTAGAATAGGCCGGATATACGCTAAATATAGTACGTAGGCTAGCTATTACTAGGTACGTTCCCGAAGTAGATGGCGTAGACCTTGCGCTTCTCCTTAAGGGCCTAGAGGAAAGTCTATTATATATAGAGCGGGAATATATCGGTAGGCTTAGGTCTAATAGTACCTTCTTTAGCCGCATAGTCGTAGATAAGGAGGTAGTATCCTTGCTTACGTAGGAGCTATACAACCGCGACGGCCTAAGTATACTATACGTCCTAGTTATACTACTCCCGCCTTCCGATAGGATATATAGTAGCTATAGTAGAGAGTGCGATCCTTATAGTTAGTATACTACTATCTAGTCTCTTTATTTTCGCCTAGATAAAGCCTTTAAAAGTATCGTCCGTACTACTATTAAAATCCCTCTTCTACTTCCCTATAGTAAAGCTAATATTACGTAGATAAACATAGATATACTTATTCCTATACCGCTACCGGGCTTCTTCCTAAATCCGAGTAAGGAATCTATCGAGAGCCGGGATTACGGTAAGGATCTCGGCGTCGGTCTAGCGATAGTCTCGCTAGATCTACCGGTAGGTCGAGCTAGGTAGGAAGAGGAAGGCGTATAGGAAGGAGTAGGTACCTTCTACCTAGAGCGATAGCGCTAATTATAGAACGGGTATATTAGTCGGCGCTCGTAGTAGTATACGCTAGATCGCGGATATATAGCCTCCTTTTAGATCCTATCCGCTAACCCTAAGCTTCCTATAACTCGTACGTTTACTATACGAACCCCTATAAAACAATATCTATCCTATAGCGTATTTCGATACGATATAGGATCTATCGAGAAATTTTTAGCGTAGTATCTATATACTATGTTACCGGCCTCTCGGCGCTAAGGCTCGTAGCCTTACCCGATTAGCTAGATTTGACTTTACTCTAGACTAGTAGACGTCTATCGAGCGGTAGAAATAACGTTCGGTATATCGTTTCCTACGTATATACTCGATCGTCTTCGTATATATCGGAGCGATAGTAATCGCGCCGAATCGATAGTCTCGTCTCTTTCGTATACCTTCTACTCTCCTCGCTCTCTATTCCTCTTACAATAGAGGATAGGGCGGAAGATAGGTAGTTCGAACAAGTTCGGCCTCTTAGTATAAGGAGGGACTAAGGATTCTCGTAATAAAATATAGGAGAAGTACGTACGCGCGGCTAGAGGAGGGACTAAGGCTTCTCGTAATTATATAGCGCTTTAGAGAAGTACGTACTCTAAGCTATAGAGTTAAGGAATTAAACCCTCTATCCTAAACCAAACTCTATAACCTAACCCGAAACCCTTACCGCTTCGAACTCTCAAGTATAGACTATATAGTAACCGAGTATAAAGGCTATAGTCGGATAACGTCTCTAGTCGGTATCGTCTAAAACGTCGTCTACGAGACTCCGCTACGCAAGGTTAATAGTATAGGTAGTCGGTAAGCCTCCGAGACTAGTAGGAGTAGCCTCTTGCTAGATCGTAGTACTCGCGTTACCCCTCTAAAGCTTACGCGCTATATGAATCTTAGAGGTAGTATAACCGGAGTAAGTAGCCGTTTCGTTAATAGGATTATTCGTATAACCTCGGGGTAATAAGTCGAAGGTACTAAGGAACCGGCCTAGTATACTACTACTATCTATAATAATTTAGCGTAAATCGTTCTAGAGACGGGTACGCTTCCCTTCGGCTAGTATAATTACCCTTTCGTCCTCCCTTTACGTTGTAGCTATCGTCTATTCTTCTAACTTGCCCTATCCGCTATTAGGACTAACTAAGCGCTAGCTAGCAATAATTGCATTATAAGGCATACCCTAGATATACTAACTAGGCGAAGGAGCGTCGAAATAAACTATAAGACGACCCCCTAGCGCAAGTAGTATCTAGAGATAAGTAATAACGAGAGGGCGACTATTAGGCTTAAAGTAGTTAAGGGCGAAGTAGACGAGTACGACGTCGAATCCCTCCTTATAGGTAGCGAAAGCCTTAACCTTAGTAGGGGCACTAGCCTCGCGAATATCGCCTTCCTAGTAGTAATCCCTATATAGTTCTAGGAAGCGGCGGTAAAGCTCGGCGTCTACCTACGCGAGTAGCGCGCCGCTCTTATTAGTAAAGAATATAGGAGGATTCTTTCTACTAAGGACTTCGTAGACGAGTAAGCTAGCGAGACTAGGTCTATACGTAACGTCGAGTATACTCTCGCTAGGCTAAATATCTACAAGCCTTACTATATACTAGTAGGACTCCGCTCTAGGCTACACTTCCTCTATATAGGTCTATATAGTATTCTAGATATCGTAGTAGCCGTTTCGCGCTAGCTATACGCTACTATAGATACCGGCCTAAAGGATTATACCGTTAATAGTTAGTATATAGTTAACGGTCCGCGCTATAGGCAAATAGGTTCGCGGTTTAGGCGAATAGATCCGTAACGCTATTGTAAGGGCTCCTCGCGAGAGAGTTAGTAGATTAGGAATACTCTAGACGGAAGTATACTTACAAATCGTAATCGAAGTCTTAGAGTACGGAAGATTCTTAAGAGGATATTATCGCTCGAAGAATAGTAGGAAGAGGTCTCGGAGAGGACGAATAGTAACGGACTATACTCGAGGTTAGTTAGTAGTAGTAGAAAGGAGAGAGGGTTTATAATCGAGGATAGGGTTCCTTAAGAATACTTATAGTTAGCTCGAGTATCCGATAAGTAAGGAAAGCTATAAGGTAGTAGTAGCTATATAACGTAAAGGTCGCGCGGTAAGGGAATAAGTAAAGGATCTAGGAGTAGGCGCTACGAGGTAGCGACGGTAGTATAACGTAAAGGCTAGGCGGTTAGGGAATAAGCGAAGGATCTAGGGATAGGCGCTCTAGGATAGTAGTAGTAGGCTAACGTAAAGGTCGCGCGGTAAGGGAATAAGTAAAGGATCTAGGAGTAGGCGCTACGAGGTAGTAGTAACGGTATAACGTAAAGGCCGGATAGTTAGGGGATAAGCGAAGGATCTAGGGATAGGCGCTCTAGGATAGCGGCGATAGTATAACGTAAAGGTCGCGCGGTTAGGGAATAAGTAAAGGATCTAGTCGAAGGGGGGAACTACTAGGCTAGGGCGGCGGTATGTCGTAAAGGTCGCGTAGTAAGGGGATAAGTAAAGGATCTAGGAGAAGGCGCTAGTAACGATCTAATTATAGAAGGTAAGTAGTAAGCTATTCGAGGAGTAAGGCTTAAAGGATCTCGTCGAAGGCGCTAAGAATAATCTAAGAGTAGTCGAGGCTTACGGAAGGCGCTAGCGACGATAAGATAATAGAGGGAGATCTAAGGGTAAGGATAAGGGTAAGGGTCGAATCCTAACCCTAATTGTATAGTAGGGTTCGTACTAATATCCGTTACTATAATAGGGTTAGGATTACTATCGACGTTATTATAATTTAACCGTACTTAGGTATTATCCTTCTAGTAATTACCTTCGTTCTACTCCTATAGGACTATAATCCTTAATATCTTATAGATAGATAGCTCGAGCTATCCGACCTATCCTAGTCCTCCCTTCCTATAGCTAACTTATTAGTCGGTATAGCTTAGCGATACCGACTAATAACTAAGCTATCCTAGCCGCGCCCCTTCCCTATAATCTCGCTAAGCGGGAGGTAGATAGTACGCCGAGATAGTAGTCGGTCGGGGAAGGATCTTCGTAGCTTAGTCGGAGCCTCGTTATTCGTAGAGTTTACTATAGCGATCCCGGGCTCTACGACGTACGTAGCGCCGTCGATAGCTTATACCTCCTATCTAGCGGCGGGCCTTCTATCGTAGACGAGAAGAGCTTTCTCGTAGGTCTATAGAGTATTAAAACGATTCTCGTAGTAGAGATCGGACTATATAAGATAATAGTCTCTATAAGTAAGTACTCTAAAGCTATCCTATCGCTTCTCGTAGGTCTATAGGACGCCTCTTCGACTTCTATAGCGGATATCGGACTATATTAGATTATAGTCTCTATAGGTAAGTACTATAAAACTATCCTCTCGCTTTCTCGTAGGTCCGTAGCGCGCCTCTACGACTCCTATAGTAGATGTTATAGTCTCTACGAGGGGAGACGAGAGGGCGCGGTAGTTCTAGATAGGTTTCTACTTCGGGAAGGTAGATAGTATCTCTTACGAGAGGTTGTACGTATAGAGCTAGTCTCCTAACCCTAACCCTAAACTCCGAGGAAGTATCTACCTAAGATTAATATCCTTAAAACGGCTAAAAATAGATAGGTCTAAGAAGACTAGCCTCTCTATAGTAGAACTAGATCCTAGAGATATAAGGAAGTACCGAGACTTCTCGTAATTTAAGTAGAGGAGAGAGGGATATATTTCTATAAAAAGAACGCTTTTACGAAGTACGTATTCCAAGCTATAGGATTAAGAAATCAAACCCGAACTCTATAATAGCTAATCCTATCCCTTAACTATAGAGAAAGCTATAACCTCGCCGTTTTCCCCCTTTAAGTATAGACTATATATATACTATATATAAAGACTACGGCCTTATGCCTAGTAGGACGTCTAACTCTAAGTTAGGGATACTCGAGGGCGCTATAGAGTACGAAGCGCTACGCTACGTTAAGGTCGCTCGTAGTTAGTAAGCCTCCTAGACTAGTAGGCGTAAGGATATACTATATTATTATCTAATTCCCGTTAACTACGGGGTTCGATAGGTCGTAGGCGGTTACGAAATCGCTAGGTATATCGCTATCCTCTATAATAATTCGGCGTAAATCGTTCTAGAGATAGGTATAGTTATCTCTAGTTACGAGAGTCGTCTAGTCGACCTAAGGCGACGTCGTACCTATCGTCTATTTTCCTAAATTAGCCTAATCGGTATCGCGACCGACTATGCGCTAGCTAGTAGCTATTACGTCGTAAGGCTTGCCCTAGCGATCCCGACTAGGTAACGGAGCGTCGAACTAGATAACTATACGACCTCCTAGCGTAAGTAGTATCTAAAGATAAGCAATTACCTAAGGGTAACTATCGGGCTCGAAGTAGTTAAGGAAGAGGTATACTAGGACGACGTCGAACCTATTCTCGTAGTTAGTAAAAGCCTTAATCGTAGTAGAGGCATTTGCCTTCCGAATATCGCCTTACTAGTAGTAATAGCTACGTAGTTCCGGAAAGCGGTAGTAAAGCTCGTAGTCTACTATAGCGAGTAGCGCGCCGCTCGTATTAGTAAAGAACATAGGAGGGTTCTTTCTACTAAGGACTTCGTAGGCGAGTAAGCTAGCGAGACTAAGTCTATACGTAACGTCGAGTATACTCTCGCTAGGCTAAATATCTACGAGCCTTACTATGCGCTAGTAGGACTCTACTCCGTTCTAGTATTCTTCTATAGAGCGCGTAGTATCCTAGTATTCGTCTACAAAGCGTAAGGTAGAGCTAGGAGTAGTATAGGATTCGGTAGTCGGCTTCGTCTTATAGTAATAGTATTTCTAAAGTATTATATAGTTAACGGTCTACGCGATAGGTAAACTAGACGGTACCGCTATAGTAAGGGCTCCTAAGGAGAGGGTTAGTAGACCGGAAATACTCTATAGGAGGTCTAGATAGAAGTATGCTTACTAATCGTAACTAGGATCTAGAAGAGGTACTAGGTAGGGAGCGCTAAAGGCTCTAAAGAGGATGTAATAGTATAGAGGCTAGAAGAATAATCGGAAGAGTTATCTTAGAGGGCTAATCGTAACTAACTATACTTAAGGTTAGTTAGTAGTAGTAGAAAGGAGAGAGGGTTAATAATCGAGGTTAAGGTTCCTTAAGAGTACTTATAGTTAGCTCGAGCGCCCGACAAGTAAGGGGAGCTACGAGGTAGCGGTAGCTATATAACGTAAAGGTCGCGTAGTAAGGGGATAAGTAAAGGATCTAGGAGTAGGCGCTACGAGATAGCGGCGATAGTATAACGTAAAGGCTAGGCGATTAGGGAACAAGCGAAGGATCTAGGGATAGGCGCTCCGGAATAGCGGTAGCGGTATAACGTAAAGGTCGCGTAGTTAGGGAATAAGTAAAGGATCTAGTCGAAGGAAAGAACTACTAGGCTAGGATAGCGATATATCGTAAAGGTCGCGTAGTAAGGGGATAAGTAAAGGATCTAGTTAAAGGCGCTAGCGACGATCCGATAGTAGTCGAGGCTTGTAGAAGGCGCTCGCGATAGTAAGATAATAGATAAAGATACTAGGGTTAGGGCTAGGATTAGGGTCGAACCCTAATCCTTATTATATAGTAGGGTTCGTTCTAATATTTATAGTAACTATTACTATCGACGTTATTATAATAGACTAATTTAACTATACTTAGCTATTATAGTTCTTCTAGTAATAGGCTCTATTTACTCCCTTAGAACTATTATTCGTAATGTCTTATAGATAGATAGCTCGAGCTCTCCGATCTATCCTAGTCCTTCCCCTCCTATAGCTAACTTATCTATCGGTATTGCTTAGCGATACTAACCGATAACTAAGCTATCCTAGCCCCGGTTCTCTCCTAGCGGCTCTACGCTAGGATACCGACTACGCCTCTAGTATAAGATATCTATAGCTACCGAGCTCCCGACTATAGAGAGGGATAGGGAGGTAAGTACTAGTTCCCCTTTACCTCGGTCGAACCCTATAAGGAGTACCTAGGGCGGGCGCGAGGTAGACTAATACGATATAGTAGGTACTACTAGCGGCGCCGAGCTAGTAGGCCTAAAGCTAAAGATATTATACTAGTAACGATCGACGACTTCGTATAAGGCTACTAACTACGCCCCTAGCGTTAGATCTCTATAGCTATCGTATCCTCTACTATAGAGAGGGGCGGCGAGGTAAGAACCTACTATCCTTTACTATAGTCGAATCCTATAAGGAGTGCCTAGGGTAGGCGCGAGATAGACCGATCCGATATCGAGAAATTACCTATACTAATCTCGGTAGTAAAGCTAGGGATACTACTAGTAGCGCCTAGCTAGTAGGCCTAAAGCTAAAGATACTATAGTAGCGACGATCGACGACTCTACGTAAGGCTACTAACTACGCTCCTAGTATTAGACCTTCGTAGCTATCGCGCCCTCTATCGCGGAGAGGGATAGCGAGGTAAGAACCTACTATCCTTTACCTTAGTCGAATCCTATAAGGAGTGCCTAGGATAGGCGCGAGATAGACCGATCCGATATCGAGAAATTACCTATACCGATCTTAGTAGTAGAGCTAGGGATACTACTAGCGGCGCCTAGCTAGTAGGCCTAAAGCTAAAGATACTATAGTAGTAACGATCGACGACTCTATATAAGGCTACTAACTACGTCCCTAGCGTTAGACCTCTATAGCCGTCGCGTCCTCTATTATAGAGAGGGGCGACGAGGTAAGAACCTACTATCCTTTACCTTAGTCGAATCCTATAAGGAGTACCTAGGATAGGCGTAAGGTAGACTAATCTAATACGTAAGGTACTACTAGCGGCGTCGAGCTAGTAGGCCTTAAGCTAAAGATACCGTACTAGCGACGATCGACGACTCTACGTAAGGCGGCTAGCTACGCCCCTAGCGTTAGACCTCTATAGCCGTCGCGCTCTCGACTACGAAGAGGAGTAATAGAATAAGAATCCGCTATCCTTTACCTTAGCCGAATCCTACTTAGCTCGAGCTCTCCGACCTACCCTAGTCCTTCTTCCTATAGCTAACTTATTAGGCGGTATAGCTTAGCGTTACTAACTAATAACTAAGCCGTCTAGATCCGGTCCTTCCCTACTATCCTAGTCGCGCTCCTCTCCTAGAATCTCCCTAAGTAGGGGGCCGACGGTACGCTAAGATAGCGATTAGGATTAGATAGGGATCCCTACGATAGCGGTCGGGCTAGTTAGTTAGGATATCGGTCGGTAGGTATAGTAGTCGGTTAGGGGGTAGTCGGTAGGTATAGTCGGGAGTCGGGATAGTTAGTTAGGAAAGGATCTCTATAGCTTAATCGGAGCCTCGTTATTTATAGAGTTTATAGCGATCCCGGGCCCTATAACGTACGTAGCGCTATCGAGGGCTTAACCCTTCTATCTAGCGATAGCCCTTCTATAGTAGACGAGTAGAGCTTTCTCGTAGATCTATCTATAGAGTATCGATACGATTCTTATAGTAGAGATCGGACTATAGTAGATAATAGTCTCTACTAGTAGATACTATACTAGGTACTATCGGTATAGAAGAGCTTTCTCGTAGGTCTATAGGGCGCCTCTACGACTCCTATAGTAGATATCGGATATTGGACTATATAAGATTATCGTCTCTATAAGAGAGAACCCTAAACTATCCTAACGCTTTCTCGTAGGTCGGTACGGCGCCTCTACGATTTCCGTAGTAGATATCGGATATCGGACTATATAAGATTATAGTCTCGGCGAGTAAGTACTATAAAACTATCCTTACGCTTTCTCGTAGGTCTATAGGACGTCTTTGTAATTCTTATAGCGAATATCGGACTAGTCTCTAGCGCCGGGGCGGTACTATAGGCACTCTAAGGAAGTATCTAGCTACTCTTAATATCCCTAAAATAGCTAAAAATAGATATATCTAAACGGTCTATTCTCTCTATTATAGAAATTAACCCTAAAGGCATAAGGAGGTATCGAGGCTTCTCGTAATTTAATTAGAGGAGAGGGGGGTATATTTCTATAAAAATAACGCTTTTAAGGAGTATATATTCTAAGCTATAGAGTTAAGAAATCAAGCCCTATAAACTCTAGAATAGCTAGCCCTTCCCCTTAACTATCCCTAAAGCTATAACCTCGCCGTTTTCCCTATTCAAGTATAGACTATATATATACCGTATATAAAGACCTTAGCGTAATACCCTATAGGACGTCTAAGGTTAGATCCGGGATCCTCGAGGACGTCGTAGATCGCGTACCGCTATACTATATTAAGGTTATAGGTAGTTAGTAAGCCTCTTAGACTAGTAGGCTTTACCGTTTCCTAGACTATCTTATTCTAGTCTATGAATAGGTTCTATAGGTTATAGGCGATTACGAACGGGCTAGGTATACCGCTACTATCTATAATAATTCGGCGCAAATCGTTCTAGAGATAGATATAGTTATCTCCGGTTACGAGAGTCGTCTAGTTAACCTAAGGTAGCGTCGTCCCTATCGTCTATTTTTCTATCTTGCCCTAATCGGTATCGCGACTAACTATGTACTAGCCGGTAGCGATTACGTCGTAAGGTTTGTCCTATATATCCTAACTAGGCGACGGAGCGTCGAACTAGATAACTATGCGACCTCCTAGCGCAAGTAGTATCCGAAGATAAGCAATTACCTAAGGGCGACTATCGGGCTCGAAATAGTTTAGGAAGAGGTATACTAGGACAACGTCGAAGCTATTCTAGTAGTCGGTAAAAGCCCTAATCGTAGTAGGGATATTCGCCTCCCGAATATCGCCTTACTAGTAGTAATAGCTACGTAGTTCTAGGAAGCGGCGATAAAGCTCGGCGTCTACCTACGCGAGTAGTACGCCGCTCGTATTAGTAAAGAATATAGGAGGGTTCTTCCTACCGAGGACTTCGTAGGCAAGTAAGCTAGCGAGACTAGGTCTACTTACAACGTCGAGTATACTCTCGCCTCGCTAAATGCCTACGAGCCTTACTATATACTAATAGGACTCTACTCCGCTCTAGTATTCCTCTATATACTACGCGGTAGAGCTAGGAGTAGTATAGTAGCTAGTAGTCGGCTTCGTTATATTATAATAGGATTCCTAAAGTATTATATTATTAACGGTCTACGCGATAGGCAAACTAGATAGTACCGCTATTATAAGGACTCCTAAGGAGAGAGTTAGTAGACTAGAAATACTCTATAGGAGATCTAGATAGAAGTATACTTACTAATCGTTACTAGGGTCTAGAAGAGGTAATAGATAGGGAGCGCTAAAGGTCCTAAAGAGGATATAATAGTATAAAGGCTAGAAGAATAGTCGGAAGAGTTATCCAAGAGGGCTAACGGTAACTAACTACGCTTAAGGTTAGTTAGTAGTAGTAGAAAGAAGAGAGGGTTTATAATCGAGGTTAAGGTTCCTAAAGAATAATAGCCGTTAGCTCGAGTGCCCGATAAGTAAGGGAAGCTACAAGGTAGTAGTAGCGGTATAATATAAAGATTGCGTAGTAAGGGAATAAGTAAAGGATCTAGTCGAAGGGAGAAGCTACTAGGCTATAGTAGCGGTATAACGTAAGGATCGCGTAGTAGGGAAATAAGTAAAGGATCTAGTCGAAGGGGGAAGCTACTAGGCTATAGTAGCGGTATAACGTAAGGGTCGCGTAGTAGGGGGATAAGTAAAGGATCTAGTCGAAGAGGAGAACTACTAGGCCGCAATAGCGATATAACGTAAAGGTCGCGCGATAAGGGGATAAGTAAACTATCTAGTCGAAGGCGCTAGCGACGATCTAATAGTAGTCGAGGCTTGCGGAAGGCGCTAGCGACGATAAGGTTATAGATAGAGATACTAGGGTTAGGGTTAGGGTTAGGGTCGAACCCTAACTATTATTATACGGTAGGGTTCGTTCTAATATCCGTTACTACGATAGGGTAACTATTACTATCGACGTTATTATAATAGACCGATTTAATCGTACTTAGCTATTATAGTTCTTCTAGTAATTGCCTCCGTTCTACTCCCTTAGAACTATTATCCTTAATATCTTATAGATAGATAGCTCGAGCTCTCTAACCTATCCTAGTCCTTTCCCCTATAGCTAACTTATTAGTCGGTATAGCTTAGCGATACCGATTAATAACTAAGCCCTCCTAGCCCTAGTCCTCCCCTAGTACTCGCTACGCTCCTTTCCTATAATCTCCCTAAGTAGGGGCGTAGATAGTATACCGAGATAGTAGTCGGTAGTCTATTAGTAGATAGTAGTAGATCGGTCGATAGGTAGTTAGTAGATATGGTTAGGGATCGGGATAGTCGGTTAGTAGTCGGTTAGTAGTTAGTTAGTAGTTAGTTAGTAGTCGATCGGTAGTCGGTTAGTAGTCGGTTAGTAGTCGGTCGGTAGTCGGTTAGTAGTCGGTTAGTAGTCGGTTAGTAGTCGGTTAGTAGTCGGTTAGTAGTCGGTCGGTAGTCGGTTAGTAGTAGTTAGTAGTTAGCTAGTAGATAGTCGGTAGTCGGCTAGTCGGTCCTATTCTAGTACCTCCTAACCCCTAACCGGGGAGCGGCCGCCGCTAGTTATTAGTATAAGGCTATATCTATATCTTCGCTCCGATAGGTCGAGACTACCTTAGGATCTTCGATCGTAAAAGGAAGGTATATCTTCTATAGAATAACCCTTCGTTCTATTAATAGGCCGGTTAGTTAAGTAGTATAATCCTTAGCTATAAAAGACATAGTTACTAGGTATACTAAGTTAGAGAGTCCCTACTCTTCTAGCTATACTATCCTAGACGTTAAGAACTCTAAGGCCCTATAATCGATAGGGTCCGAAAGGTCGTAGGTTCGAATCCTATACTAGTCGTTTTTTTTCCTTCTTTTTTTAGTCTTTCTTTTCTATAATATACTCCTCGCTCTATCGGTTAAGCCCGTTCCTAATCGGGACTAGCTACGGCGCTAAGGCTCTATAGCTAGTAGCGGTAGAAGCGGTATAGGGCGTATAGTACCGACCGAAATACGTAAACGGGAGGTCGATATTCGGATATATATACCTCTAGTATAATACCGGTTCTAACTATAATAACGATATTTACGTTCCTTAGGCCCTCCTTAGAGATAGCGGATAACTACGAGTACCGCTATTATACTAGACTAGGATAAAGATAAAATACGAGGAATAGACGAGTAGTATACTATAATAGGACTTCTCTTATTTTACTATAACCTTACTATCTTACTATCGCTACGATATAGTCTACTATCCTTAATTATAGTAGATATACTATAGGGTAAATACTAAGGAGAAGAACCGAGTTAGGAGGAGATCGGTATCCGAATAGAGCTAATAACTTCTAAGAGTCGAGTAAGAAGAAATAAGAGATAGAGAACTATACTAAGGATAGTCTAGAAATAAAAGTATAGTAGTAATCCTTATAAGGATAGACTATATTCGCTAAAATATATATCTTATAAGAAGGAGAGCTCTAGGCAAGATACTAATATATATATATATATATATATATATATAGATCGATAGATAGATATATAGCTTAGATATCTAAATATATATTATTATTATAAATTCTTGCATTACTATACTATTCTACCTACTAGACAAGTAGCTATCTCTATAGCTAAACGTAAAAGCCCTAAGCCTATAGCCTCCGGTACAAAACCCTAAATCCTTCCTACTATATAGGATTCTATCTATACATTTTGTGTCTCGTTAGGCGGGAGGATATAGGGAGGATCTCGATAGCCCCTTCCTCTTACTAGGCTCCGATTCCTTCTTCCTACCTTCCCCCTTCTCGAGTTCCTCCTTTGTAAGGGTAAACTACGCAAGAAGGCCCTCCTCGATAATCTATCTAGTTACTTTATTTAAGCCTTTCTTAGCCTAGGTAATCTCGTACTATAAAGGGGATTAATAGTATTAGTATCCTAGACTTAGTATAGTAGTAGGATTTAGGCCCTTTCGGCGAGGAAAAGGAGGGATAAGAAGTCTAGGGCGTCTAGTACCTTTTCGACGTCGTCTATAAGGGTTCGAAGGTTCTTCTATATATTCCTATTCGTTTTTAGCGAGCGAGGCCGGTCGTTCGGGCCTTAAGGGCCTAGTCGAGGTACTAGCTAGATAAGGAGGACTAAGCGGTTACTACGAGCCCTATAGCTCTATAGTAATAGAGGGTAGGTAGAGGTCCCTTAATAACTTAGTAGTTAGTATAGCTTAGCGTTACCGGATAATAAGTTAGTACGCCTAATTCCCGGTCGCAATATCGTACCTTACCTACTATACCGATAGATACTCTCGTCCGATATATTACTATAGGACTTTACTTTAACGTATCTCGTAGGAGCTTAGTACTACCGGAGCTCCGGGAAGAAGATCTCTATAATTATAATAAATCGTCTAAGGGATCTATAGAGGGAAAGGATAGCCCGATACGATTATCCTAGGGCCCTTCCTATCCCCGTAATCGACCCTACGATACGACTACCGAAAAGCCTATACTCGAGTTATTTAGGCTACGGGTAATACTTTTCTAGCCGAAACTTATATAAGGATAGGAGTTACTATAATAAATATATTAGGAAGCGACGGCGAGGTAAATAGATCTAAAGGATAGAAATAATATCTTTCTAACGTCTCCGATCGTATTCTCCTTTAACCGAGATAATACGAAGAGATTAGTAACCTCGCTATCGCTAGTCTAGCCCTAACCCTAACCCTAGACCTATATAGGTATCGCCTCCGCTACGCCTAACGGATAGTAGTAACTAAGGCTCGTTATCTAGTAGTAGTCGTAATATTACTACCGATACGAGTAGATCGTATTACTAACGTATAGATATCCCTATCCCTCGGATACGATAATATTATAATAGCTTATTATTTAGTATTATTACTATATAATAACTTAGCGCGCCTAGGGAGGGACGACGAGTAGACGGTATAATATAGAATAGAATATTTCGGACTCCGACGATATCTAGGCGTGCCCTAGTATAATAGGAATACTATATCGGCTAATCGCGACGCTACTAGTATACCGACGGTTTATAATAGCCGGTATAGGCGTCCGCCGAATATCTACTATATACGATAGTATACGATAGTAAGAGGAATATACCGAAAGTATTATAGAACGTTCGCAAAATATATATATAATCCTACCTTAATTTTACAAATCCGAATATCGATATACTAAAGATATAAGGTAATCGGTCGCTATACGATCGCTAGGATAATCCGAAGTAAGCGGACCCTAACCCTAGACTCTATCTCTATATAGCCCTTCTATTCCTTATCGATATCCCTCCTATATTGTCTAATCCTAAATATATTATATCGATATCCCTCCTATATATCGCTATTCTACCTCCTTCGCTACGAGTCCTAAATAACCTATACCGTCCGCTTCTACTCCTTAGGATAGGCTATATCGAGGAGGAACCGGTCGTACCCTAAAGTAGGATTTAATACGTAGATCTACTTCCTTAGCTATTCTTCCCCTAGCGACCCGAGAGCCGGCGGCTATAGCCGCTAGGTAACGAGGAAGCAAAGTATATATAACGAGGCCTCCGACGCCCTAGTCTCCTAGACGAAGGGATACTCTAGCTACGCGATATACTAGGCAAGGAACGTAGCGCGCGGACCCGACTATAGGGGGCACGTTAGGCTATAGTCGTACCTATCCTATAGGCGAACGACGAGCTAGGCGACGAGGTTCGCGCTATTCGGATATATCGGTTCTCCGAGGTAAGACTCCTTTAGGAGGCTATACTTGAAGTAGAGGCTAGCGGTCTAGGGCTATAGTTACGGTAGAAGGGATATAGAAGGGGGATCGTAGTAGATAGTATACTTTCTAGGACCCTTAGTAGAAATAACGGGGACGTAGGGTAGCTCTTCGATAAGGTAGGCAAGATAGGGATAGTACTACTAGAGGACCTCGAGGCCGCTAAGGACCGCCCCCTAGTCGTCGTTAGCGTCGTCGACGTCGTCGGTATCGTCGACGTCGTTAGTAGGGATTGCCTATCGCTTCCGTCTACTTAGCGTAGATAGAGAAGGGCTAGGAGGGACTAGAGGGCTAAGAGGAATAGGAAGGCTACTAGGACGCCGCTTAGTAAGGAAGCGGATCGCGATCTAGTACGCGTTCGTAGGCGCCTTCCTAAAGTAGTAGTCGTTATCTAGATAGAGGTAGGATAGGGCTATAGGTAACGAGACCTCGCTATTTAATAGTAGGTACCTATAGTAGGCGCTATTACTCTAGAGCTAGCCGACGAGGTTCCGTATAAGGGGACCGAGCGCTAGCTAGTAGTATATCCTAGATCGTACGCTAGTTAGGTATACGTCCTAGCTTAGCCTATACCGGTAGTATATATAGCGGGTCGAGAGGGGATAGTCGAGCTATAGCTAGGCGGTAGCTCCGCTAGGATAGACTAGATATAGGTATAGCTATACTAGGGCGCTAGGCGCGACGGCGACTAGATATAGCTAGTAGATAGACGAGGTCCCGATAGCGTTAAGGATAGCTACGAGGGCCTCGTAGTTAGAGTACGAGGATATAGACGTAGGTATAGACGCGTAGTAGGTAGCTATCGGCCGTTATATAGAGGCTATAGGAGGGAACGAGGTAGGCGTCGGCGTAGGGGGCCCTAAGGGCTAAATAGTCTAAGGCTCGGAATAGCGGGTAGTAAGGAAGTCTATAAGGGCCTATATACTATAGATAATTATATAGCCCTAGCGCGGATAGGCCTAGTAGGGGCTTATAAGCTAGGAGGTAAACGCGTAGGACTCGAGGGCATAGATACTAGCGTTAAGGAGGTAGCTACCTAGCCTATCTAGTACCTAGATAGACTATAGGTACGTAACGAGCCTAACGAAGACGGACCGATTCTAGGGATAGTCTTCGTCGGATCCTAGCGCTATCCCGATCTAGGTAGGATTCGACTATAGCTCGGTAGTAGGATAGAGGGGCTAGGGGAGGCTATAGGCGAAGTAGATATCGCCCCGGTAGAAGGAATCGATAAGGATATAGAAGGATACCTCGAGAGCTACCTACTACCGCCGTCTACTATAGTAGGGATACGAGTTCCCCCTATAATAGAACTAGGGGCCTACGTATAGGGCGTCCTAGACGAAGTAGTTAAGGTAGGGTAGCTCGAGGCTTAAGGACTCTATAGTTGCCTAAATCTAGGAATACTCTACGCTAGCTATAGTATATCTATCTATAGGACCGGGACCGGCGAAGGTAATAGGGCTCGTTAGCGGAATCGTCCGTTCCGTAGCTAGATCCGAGTCCTCGCTAGCGGGTAGTATACTCGATAGCGCTCTAGATACCCGATCGTAGACGTTATATAGTACCTCCCTAGAGCGATAGGCTAGTAGGCGTCTAGTATCGAGATACTCTATAAGGACGAGCCGCTAGTAGCGTATACCCTTAACGAAGGCTACGAGCTATATAGCCCTAGTAAAGGTATCGAGGCGGTTAACTATCTACATTATAGGGAGCCTCGTCTAGGCAATCTTAGCGGTCGTCCGCTATTCCTCCTATCCCGCGCGACCTAATCCCTAGACGAAGTCGATTAGGATATATAGCTACTACTAGTAGTAGATTATAAGGACGTCGCCGACGTCGAGGCTAGCCTCGGTCGCCGACGTCGAGACTAATAGGCTACCCTAGTCGAGCTACTACGCGAAGCCGTCGTTATCGCTATCGCCGCTATCCTTCCCTTACTAGTATAATAGATAGCCGAGCCGCTTTTCGAGTATATAGGCCTTCTAGACCGACTATACGAAGACGATACCCTAGCTAGCCTAATTGCAAAGGTCCTAATCGGCTAGCTAAAGGATCCCCTCGATATAGTCCTACTCTAGATTCCTTCCCTCGAGTTAATAGACGGAGTAGGCGATCCTAGTATAGTAGCTACTTACGTAGATAATCCGGATCTCCGTATTATCGATATCGTATCTATATACGTAGTAGAAGAACTACTCTAGGGATAGGGGCGTTATAGCGGTAAGGAGGAAGATAGGATAGCTAAGTATCCTAATCCTATCGAGGCTACGGAGCGCTAGGCGCTAGTAGGCGTAGACGACGCCGATATAGGCCTCGTTATAGAAGATCTACTAGAGGGCTCCCGACTAGATTCGAGGCTCTACCTATACGACGAAACCCGCGTTCCTATCGACCTAGTTAGTACTTACGAAGACGAGGGAATTCTAAGGGACGGACTAGGGCCTAGTCTATCTCGCTACTAGTAGACCTACCGCCTATACCTTTACGATAAGTTAGTCGAGGAGGATAGTATAGGGAACGACGACGGCGGTAAAGCGATTACTCTTAGGAACCTCTAGGAGGGTAGGGACCTAGAAGAGGAGGATCTTGCCCCTACTAGTTAGGAGGACGATTAGGGACGCCGCGCGGTAGCTAGGTTCTATAGCGAGGACAATATTAAGCGCCTACTTCTACTTAGGGCTCCGATAGATAATAGGACGGTCTAGGGGGATCCCGAGGGCGCGGCGGATAGTACTATCCCGGTCGAGGAGTAGGGAGAGAGGCCGAGGCGTAGGGCGGCGGTCGTCGGTAGGAAAGGGATAGGTAGCGTTAGTAGTAGGGAGGAGGGAGTCGGCGTTAGTAGTAGGAAAGGGATAGGTAGCGTTAGTAACGGGAAGGAGGACGTCGGTAGCGTTAATAGGGAAGGGATAGGCGGCGTTAGAGAGGAGGTCGGGGTAGTTATCGAAGCGGTTATTAGGGCGCTCGGCGTAGGCGTTAGTAGTAGTAGGATCGTCGCTAGGATAGTTACTACTATCGAAGTCGTTAGGGCGCTTAGCGTAGGCGTCGGCGGCGATAGGGTCGTCGCTAGAACGGTCGCTACTATCGAAGTTATTAGGATACTCGGTATAGGCATTAGTAGTAGTAGGGTCGTTACTAGGATAGTCGCTACTATCGAAGTTATCGTCTAAGTCGTCTACGTAGCTCGAGCTATCCGAGCCGCCCTAGTCCTTTCCTAGTCTAGCTAACTTAGTAGTCGGTATAGCTTAGCGATACTAACTAATAACTAATCCGTCCCGATCCTAGTCCTCCCCTAGTCTAGCTAACTTAGTAGTCGGTATAGCTTAGTAATACCGACTACTAACTAATCTATCTAATCCCGAATCCTCCCCCGATCTAGCTAACTCTATAGTTAGTATAATAACGGAGCCTATTCCTATAATCTCGCTAAGCGGTAGATAGATAGTATCCTACTACGCCTTATTATAGCGCTTCGCTAGGTCGAAGACCTTAGTACTAAGGCCGCCTACGAGCTAGACTAGGGTCGCGTACCGCGTCTATCTAATACAAGGGCCCTATCTAGTAAGGAACTCCTCTACTATCTAAAGGGCGTTGCCGCTTAGTTCCTCTAGGCTACTCTCGTCCTCGTCCTCCCTCCTATCCTCCTCCTCGAGTATTCCCTAGTAGAGTAGGTCCGTTACCTACTCGCTAATCTATTTCTATAAGATAGCGGCTATAATATTCTAGTATATAAGGAGTTAGAACCGTATATCGAGGAAGCGGCCGGAGTACTCGGCTAGTAAGGCGTATAGGGCCTTAGATAATAGGATAGCGAGCTTAGGCCTAGTATATCCCTAATTGACCTAGAGGAAGTCGGCGCTCGGCCCCTAGGGAAGGGGCGACTATATAGTAGTCGCGAGTATCTCGAGAAAGGAAGCGACTACGCCGACGTAGAGGGCGAGTGCCTTACCTAGCGCTAGATAGTAGTACTTCGGTATAAACCGCCGGCTCCGGTCGGGATTCTTATTAAGTACCGAGTAGACTACGAGGTCGCCGTTAATAACGAATATCGTATAGGCCTCGCCTAGGCTAGTCCCGTTCCGCTATTGGATATAGACGTACTTAGTCCTATAGACTAGCTACGAGCTACTTACGTATAGGGCGATAGCGTAGAGCTAGAGGAAGCTAAATATAGTCGCAAAGTAGCCTAGAGTCTAGGCCTTCTACTTCTTCGTTAATAGGGAGAGGAACTCTATAACTACGAGCCCCTATCCTATAGCCTACGTAAGGTAGGTACTAAGGATTAGGCTTATAGGGCCGAAGTAGTTAGCGTTATTCGGGTCTATTACGAACGAGTAGCTAGGCGCCTCGGACCCGAGATCGTCGACGATATAGCTAAGGGAAAGGACGAACTCGCTACGACGGCTAGATAGGAGGAAGACGTTATACTAGAATACCTCCTATACCTCCTAGAGAAGCTCCCTAACGAAGCGCGAGCGGAAGGCGTCTATTAGGATTTAGTATCGATCGAAGTAGAGGCGGAGCCTATTAGGACTATCGTTAGCCTAGAACGCCCGCCCCTAGTTCGTATACTTCTATATATACGTCTTACTAAGCGCGAGGAGGGGAATTAGCTCGCCTATAACTATAAACGTACTAGTAACGAGGTAGGTATCCTAGTCGGCTAAGAAGCGTACTAGGGCCTCTATAGTAGACTTAGTTACGCCTATAGGGAAGTAGGCCTTCGCGAAGAAGATATAGGTACTATAGACGAGATAGGCAAGGAAGGGCAAGACCTCGTATAGAGCGCGTACGTAGGTCCTAGATAGGTCGATTGCGAGGGCGATAAAGAAGGTAAAGACGGAATATAGCTAGGCGAGGAGCTTCCCTAGAAGGATCTAGATAAAGAGTATAAAGAAGAGGTCTAGGAGGGCCTACTCCTAGGTAGGGGCCGCGGCGGCGGGGTCGAGGGCTAGTATCGCTATAATCCGCTCGAGGGCGTCGTCCTCTAGTATTATAAGCTAGAGGCCTATAGTAGATAGGCGCCCTACGCGCCGGTCCTCCTAGTCCTAGAGAAGGAAGTAGACGAGATAGACGAAGATTGCGATATATCGGTTAATACTCTTTCTTAGGATCCTTAGTAGCTAGCGCGCGTCGCTAGTCGACTATAGCTAGAGGCTTTAGAGAAGGCTACTTATAATATTATTTAGGAGCGGGACGTAGTCGTAGCTCTACTAGAAGACCGACGCTATCTAGAGACGAACTAGGGAGATCTCTATCGACTCCTCCTTTCCTAGAAGGATAGCGAGCGCCTAGAGGGTATCGATAGCCTTCCTAGTATAGTAGAGCGGCTAGCCGGTCTAGAAGTCCTACTAGATAGCGCTTAGTAAGGGGGGTAACGGGGGGGATAGGAGGGGGAGCTTATAGCGGTTCGGTCTAGGAAGACGCTAGGGCGATCCCTAGCGAGATATTCTATAAGCTATATATACGTAAGGCTACGATAGGTCGACGTTACGGCCGCTATAAGCGCGCTCGAGTCGACCGAGGTAGGGAAGGGGATAGTAGAAGAGGATACGCGAGGTAGGGAAGGATAGGGAACGAGGGACTCGATCTAGATATACGTCGCTAGCCTAGTAATAATCCGCTATAGGGTAACCTTTTCCTCGAGGATACTCGGCTCGTATACCTAGTCGGCGTACTAATCTTTTAGGTAGCGCTTCGCCTCTATTACGAACTTCGCTTAGTTCCGATTCTTAAACGAATACTCGTACCTAGCGATAGGATACTACTATCCCTAGATAGGAGGGGGGAGGTAGGTATATAGGGATAGGAGGGGCTAGTCGAGGGCCTACTAGTATCCCTACGGCTCGCGCGCTATACCGGCCTTAGGGTAATAGGCGAGGAAGGCGTCTATAGTCGCTAAGGTAGTAACGATATCGTAGGTATACTTCTTCTAGAGATAGATAGATATATCGGTAGTAGCGGAGTAGTAGAGGTAGTAGACGACGAGGTAGGCCTTAGCGAACTACGAGAGCGATCTAAGAGGATAGGCTATTTCTATAGATAGGGCTATAGTAGAGCGACGGGAGACGGTAGATAGCTTAGGATAGATAGCGATTAATCGAGTCTAATACTTAATTTCTTAGTCGCGCTCTAAATCTTAGTCGGAGCTATACGTATAGATAGGATAGCTAAGGAATAGGACGAGTTTCTCCTAGTAGATAACGAGAAGACGGATAGACAAAGGTCGACTAGGGATACGACTATATTACTCCGGTCCTATCCTAGCTATATATCCGTCGTCCTTTCGGTACGCTAGCTCTAGATAAGAGAAGGAGAGTCTCGAGAAGTCGAGGGTTTAGCGATAATAGGGACGATAGCCCGATAGATCCCGACCGCTTACGAGAGATCTCTATAGTTAAGGTAATACCTATATCGGTCGAGGGTTATCGCGATAGGTAGTAGACGATAGCGAATAAACGTAGATACGTTCTAAGTATATCTTACCGATAAGAGACTACTATAATATAGGAGGATATAGATAGAGGGAAAGGATAGGAGCTTAATATTCGATATATAAAGAAGTTATTATCGATCGGCGTAGTTAGAATAGGAGACTTAAGGAAGTTATTATCGCTCTATATTCCGAATTAATATTAGAGACTTTGCGTTATTGTCGATCGTATAGATAAGGAAGGGATAGAGGATTTAAAGTTATCTCTACTTCCTATTAATTCCTATCCGTTCGATATTAGAGACTTTATACTATCGTCGATCGCATAGAGGGGATCCCTCCTAGGATAGAGGATAGAAAGTTATCTTCGCTTCCTATATATCCTACCTAGTCGACGTCGGAGACTTTGCATTATCGTCGATCGTATAGATAATAAAGGGGTAGAGGGTTTAATAGCTAATCTTCTAAAGGGTAGGAATCCTTCGACTACCGAGTAGAGAATATAAGGGAATAATAGTTCTAAGTACGTTTTACCGATAGGTAGCGGAGAGACGACAATTATATAGGAGGATATAGACGTAATAAAAGGACGAGACTTCCTATATTCGATATACGAGACGCGAGCGATAGGAAGAAGTTATCGTTAATAGAAGTCGTCGTCGATCGACGTCGATCCTAAGCCGTTCGATAGACGAGACTTAGCTAGGCTAGTTATCCCCGTTTATTCTACTCGTTCGTTATTAGAGACTTTGCGCTATTATCGATTACATAGATAAGATCCCTACTAGGGCGGAGGATAGAAAGTTATCTTCGCTTTCTATATATTCTACCTATTCGATATTAGAGACTCTACGTTATCGTCGATCGTATAGATAGGGAAGGGATAGAGGGTTTAATAGCTAATCTTCTAAAGGGCGGAAGTACTTCGACTACCGAGTAGAGGATAGAAGGGAAGGACTAGAGTAAGTACGTTTTACTAATAGGTAGCGTAGAGACGAGAATTATATAGGAGTATATAGATATAATAAAAGGACGATAGATAAAAGGACGAGATTTCCTATATTCGATATACGAGACTCGAGCGATAGGAAGGAGTTATCGTTAAACGATACTTACCCTACCTATTCGATAGAAGTTATCGTCGATCGACGCGTATCCTACCTATTCGATAGAAGTTATTATCGATCGACGCCTATCCTAACCTATTCGATAGACGAGACTTAGTAAGGCCGGTTATTCCTATCTATTCTACTAGTTCGATATCGGAGACTTTGCGTTATCGTCGATCGTATAGATAGGAAAGGGACGGAGGGTTAAATAGCTAATCTTCTAAAGGGTAGGAGTTCTTCGACCGCTAAGTAGAGGACGTAAGGGACTAAATACTTACTCGTTCCAAGTACGGTTTACCGACGGGTAGCGGCGAGACGATAACTATATTAGAGGATATAGATAAGAAGAAAGGACGAGACTATATAAAAGGATAAGATTTCCTACGACCGAAATATTCGATATACGAGACTCGATCGATAGGAAGATCGACGTCTACCCTAACCTATTCGATAGATAAAACGTAAGTTATCTTCGCTCCCTATTTCCCCTACCTATTCGATAGACGAAACTTTACTAAAGAAGTTATTCTCGCTTCCCGTTTACCCTACCTATTCGATAGATAAGACTCTACTAGGGAAGTTATCTTCGCTCCCTATTTACCCTACCTATTCGATATATAAGACTCTATCTAGGAAGTTATCCTCGCTCCCTATCTATCCTACTAGTTCGATATCGGAGACTATACGTTATTATCGATTATATAGATAAGAGGGGTAGAGGATTAAACGTAGCTAATCCTCTAAAGAATAGGGTCTATTTTTTTTTTTCGTCGAGTACTAGGACGAGGAGGGATAAGGTTTAATTACCGATCGGATCGAGAGCTAGGGTTCTACTTTTAGATAGGAGATCTCTACGTCTAGTAACTAGTTTACGCTATATAGGCAAGGAGTAGTACTATAAGCGGTAGGAGAGTATAGGATCTAGGATATAGCGTAAGTAGTACTATAGACTTCGAGGAGTGCTCTAAGGAACTATACGCCTTATATAGTAATTCCTAAGCGATCTCCCCTTATAACGAGGTAATATCGCTAGGCATATACGTTCTATAATACTAGATATCGATATTGTAGATCGCGGGACCTAGCCGAATAGTATATAGAGGTACCGTCGGGATAGTACTAAGATCTAATACGACTATCGTAATAGTAATATCGAGGAATAGACGTCTAGCCTCTCGGGAAGGAAGCGGATCCGCTAGCGTAGCCGCCCCGGATCTACTAGACCGAGTAGCGACTAAGGGGAGTCGGTAAACGGAGGTAGTCTAGCCCTAGCGATACGGCTCGTCGCCTATATAGCGTAGGTAGCGTAGCGACTATCCTAAACGATCGGATACGCGATAGAGGCGATCTAGGAAGGCTAACCGGAACCCGAAGCGGTCTAGGAAGTACGCTAGACAAGAGGGCGATCTAGGCCGAATTCGCCTTATTAGGACTACGATAGGTACCGATCGCGATAGGAGTAGGCGAGCTCTTCGTAGCTAACTCGTAGAACGACTAGGGCGCGATAGGGAAAGGGGACATTAGTCTACTACCGAGTATCGAGGAGTACGTCCTAGAGGGAAGCTCCGGCCCTCCCTACGAGGATCCTAGGCCTAACTACTCTAACGAGGCGCCTAGGCTATAGGATCGCTTAAGCCTTAATATAGTAGAAGGGAAGAGCTCGCTACCGGTCTCGCCGTTAACGGAAGTAGATAGCGACGATGCGAGCTAGAAGAGGTAGTATAATATACTATTAGAGCGTAAGCGGATTATAGTCCTCTATAGCCCCCTAGTCCTAAGGATAGATAGGTAGGAGGATAGTATAGTCGAGCGACTACCTATAGCCGGGACTCTAATAGAGGCGATACGTAGCTTACTCGATTTCTCTATAAAGACTAGTACGATAATAGTAATCGAATATAAGATTCTCGTATATCTTTATCTAATCGGTAGGAGATAGGCTCGATATATATTAGCTTAGATCTCGGATAGGCTATAGGGGCTTCCCTATTTTAGTCCGTATACTACTAACTTATTATACGGTATATACTAAGTAATAACTAACTACCGGGGAGACGGGAGGTAGGGAAGGGAGGGGGGGAGGGAGACGACGTAGGAGGAGGAACGTAAAGTAGTCTATAGACGCGATCTATCTCTAATATAGCCTTACTATAGATACCGATAGTCGAGTCGACGTAATAGGATCGCTAATGCGGTAGCGAGGGCTCCCTATATCGCCTTGGCAAGCTCGTTAGCGTTCTAGACGTATATCGGATAGGCCTTCCTAGAAGCGTCGTCTATAGCCTACTAGGTCTACGACGTAAGCGACTAGACGAGCTCTAGTAATACTAGGTAGAAATACGTCCCGAACTAGTAGAAGCTACTAGTAGGCTATCTCTCCTTCGCCTTACTAAGGAGCTCGTAGAACTCGTCGGACTCTACTACCCCCTTCTTAGTAATAATTATATATATTCCCTCCTAGACGATAGATCCTCTCTACGTAACCGGCTATATCTACTTCCGTAGTAGCGACTCGTCGTTGTCCTCCTAGGTAGCGGGTAGAAGCTTATACTTCTAGGAAGGGAACGGCTCCTTCTCTTCCTCTATCTCTATCTCCTCCTCTACCTCCTCCTCCGCCTTCGCCTCTACCTCCTCCTCCGCCTCCGCCTCCGCCTCCTCCTCCTCCTTCTCCTCTACCTCTACCTCCTCCTCCTTCGCCTCCTCCTCCTCTACCTCCTCTATATCCTCCCCCTCCTCCCTCTCCGAATCCGATACTATAATAGGCTCCGATAGCTAGGATACGCCTCCTACCTTAACCTACCTCTAAGGCCTTCCCTTCTAGCGTAGTCCCGATAGCGGTCGATAGGTAGCGGCTAAGGTCCGCGCGCTCTCTAGCTCCCTTGCCTTCGCTTTTACCTTCGTCTTCCTTGCCTCTACCTCCCTTACCTTCGCCTCTATCTCCCTCGCCTTCGCTACCTATTATCGCTACTCCTACTCCTCCGTCTCCCTTACCTTATCCTACTTTATCTACTCCCTCTCTTTCTTCTCTAACTACCTCTAGTACTAGAGAGTAATACTAAGTATAGTAGGGTTATACGTTACCTACTCGAGGAGGTCCTATAGGGTAAAGCTAGTCCCTTAGCTATCGAGGATTATAACGATATCGAGGAGGATTAGGTATAGGATAGCCGGGATCCCCTTTAGGGAGAGCTACCTCTACTTAATAGAATCGCTATAGTAGTTAACCTAGAGATAAGCGTAGACGTAGAACTACTCGAGTATATAGCTACGCTATACGAGTTACTTTAGGTACTTAAGGAGGTCCTAGGGCTAGTATACGGGATCGTAGGTCGGGCTAGCCCCCCTACCGGCTCCCTTCTAACTAACTACCTCGTAGCGCTTCGCTAGGAGGAGCTCTAGGTCCTTCTCGTAGAGGACCTTCTACTAATCCTCTCCCTAGCTATTAGCGATAGTATAGAGGTAGTTAGCGATTAAGGTCTAGTACCTCTTCCTACAATCGATAGTATCGTAGACGTAGTTAGGAAGGATCTACTAAAACCCCTCCTTCGTATAGATAGTAGGGTCGAGGAGTCCGAGGAACGGAGTAGCTTTAGGATCCTAGTAGATACTCTCGATAATCGACTAATACTTCGATAGGTAGGCCTTCTAGGTACTAATCCTACGAGCCTCGTTAGCGAGATACTCCTAAAGGTTATAGAGTATCTATCGAGCGGCGGCCTTAGTAGTAATCGCCTTAAGCGCTATAGCTAGAGACTTAAGGACGCTAATAACTAACTACTAGATATTACTCCTAATCCTCCTCGCCTTAGCGTACTCCTCGACCGGAGGGCGATAGGCGGCTAGCCTACTAGTAAGGTCGATAGAGACATCCGCTAAATCCCCTAGACTAGAGTTGTAAGAAACGTACTACGTCTCGAGGGCGGCGAGGAGACTAGGCTCGATAGTAGGGGAAGCGATATAGATAGATATAAAGCGAACCGCTACTAAGTCTACTATAGTATCTACCGTATCTACTACGTCTACTATATCCGCTATGTCCGCTATATCTACTATGTCCGCTATATCTACTATATTTAACTAAGGATCTATAGGATAGTAAGCGAAGGGCCGAGGGTAAGCGAGGGGAACTATACCTCCTATACCGATTACTAGAGTATCGGCCTCGTTAGTCGCGGCCGTGCTTATATCTCCTTCTATATCTAGCTTAGCCTTTCCTCTATCGTAGAGCGCTTTTTCGACCGAAGCCAAGATCGTATCGACTACTATTATATTATCCTCCTCCTAGATCGCGCCGAGGGGCACTATAGCTAGGAATAGCCTAGGGTCCGTATTAGGGTTAACTAAGGCCGAACGCTACCGCTATCGCTTACTCTATTGCGCTATAGGCGTCGAGGATACTAACGAAGCGGTAGGCTCGTAGATAGGGAGGGGAGGAATCGTCTAGCGCCCTATCGACCGGTAGGGTAGTATTCTCGAAGGTAAGGGCTACTAAGGTATATAGCGAGCGAGGAGGGAGGAGCGGTAGGGTAGGTTAGAGAAGGAAGGCATCTATAGTAAGGCTAAAGGGGAAGGTATAGAGGGGAGGAAGGAGAGGGGCGGCCTAGATATAGAGGAGTACGTACGCTAGGCTAGATTAGGGAGGGACTATATTAGTCCTAGAAGTAGAGCTACGAGATCTAACGCTAATTAGCCTACTTACTTATCGATCTAGGAGTAACGAGGATACTCTTAGGGCCCTTGCGTAGACCTTAACGCTAGTTAGCCTACTCGCTTAATCGGATCGAGGATAATATAGGAAGGGGAGCGGTAGCTCTCTTAGTACCTAAGCTCGGCTAGGAATAGGATAGGTAAACGAGGATCCTAGCTTAGGTACGAGAGAGCGTAGGGGCGGGGAAGGTTTAGCTTTATAAGGCCTAGGGCTCGCGTTCGGTAGATCGGTCGATTAGCTTTATAGGCGCTTTAGCTTAGCTAGGGACGGGGTAGGGGAATAAGCGAGCTAAAGGGGATATAGGGAGGTCCTTTTTTTTTCTATAAGCTAGAGCGCGAGGGCGGCGACTATTAATAGGAGGGACGCTATAGTAGTATAGCGAGCTATAGTCTCGTAGAGAGTTAGGGTAGAGACGTAATAATAAGTTATTAGTTAGTACTACTAAGCGTTACCGGGTAATAACTTAGCTAAAGCGATCCGAACCCGACGCCTACTAACGAGACCTTTAGGCAATATACGAAGGTAGTAGTATCCTACTTAGCCTATAACGCCTATAGAATCCGTAAGGCTAGCGAAGGAGGGGGCGTAGTCCCTTCCTTTTCCCTTCGACCTAGGTAGGCTATAATTTTCCTCTAGGGTTTTATCGAACGTTAAATACTAGGATTAGTATAGTAATATCGGTCTCCTAATCTATCGACTCGACGATCCCCCTTCGAACCAATACCGGTATTTTTCCCCTCTAACGAGCCTCCGAGTAATACTAGTCTCGCTCCGATACGAGCGATTTAGTTACCTCGCTAGTACTAAGAATTGCCCTATCCTCTCTACTAGCGAACGGAAAGGCGGATAGAGGGATAGAGTAGAAGGAAGGTAGAGCTACTCTAATACGATTAGTCCGTCTTTCCTTTCCTTCCTTTCCCCCTTAATCCGAAGAGGATATAATTTTAATCTAGGTTTTCGTAGAATATAGAATATAAAGTAGACGACGAAGATATTAGTCTTCCGATCGATCGAGATAAGAAGCCTACTTTAAACCGATAGTAGTATTTTTCCCTTCCTAGGAGCCTTTAGACAATACTAGTCTCGCTCTAGTACGAGCGGTTCGGTAAGGTTACCGGCGCCAAGATTTACCCTAATCCTAATCCTAGGGCCCTCGCGTATAGCGCTCGCCTATAGATCCTTCTAACCGAGATACGATGTCTTCTAGTCGCGCGATACTAGGATACTACCTATCTATCCGAACGCGCGGCGAGGCTCGTTACGGATCTCTATAACCTCCTAGCTAGTAGACGTCTCGACTATACGGCCTAGTATAGAGAACAATATCGTATCGGTAGCGATCGGAGCTAACGAGGCTACTATATTATAAGATATATCGACTACGGGACGTGCCTATAGATCCTAGGGATAACGTTATAATAACTTATCTAATAGTAATACTAAGTACTACTATATAATAACTTATCCCTTATACTAGGAAACCTTCGACGTCGTATAGGTAGATAGGGGATACTCGTAGTTCCTATCTAAGGGATAATCTAGCCTCTAGTATACGGCCTCTCTCTTAGCGGCTATACGCTACGCTACCGACCGCGCCCCCGGCCTTAGACCTCCCTAGCTACTAGATCCTCGACTATAGAGAGGGGCAGGAAGGTAAGGACCTACTACCCTTTACCTCTATCGAACCCTACGCCCTATTTCGCGCTTCCGAGTTACTAGTCGACGGGATTCATAAAACCGTATTTGTATTACGTTTGTTTAGACTCTAAACGAAGTATAACTAAGGTATTCTCGATATGTCCTATCTCCTTTTCGATACCGTTCTTCGCTATATTTCGCTTCTTCTAGACCGTCTCGTATCTATTAATAATCTTAACCTTGTTTACTAGTCGTAGCGTATCTAGTCTATCTTTTAACCCCCGTTCGAGGTAGTCGTAGAGGTACGTTTTATAGACTTCGTAGAAGAGCGACTAGGTATACTATTATACGTCGGTAGCGATTTACTCTAGATAAGACGGCTAGCCGCGCCCTTAACTATAGAGAGGAATAGCGAGGTAAGGGCCTACTATCCTTTATCTTTATCGGACCCGACTCCCGATTAGAGATATTCTCGAGATACCCTCTCTCCTTTTCGATACTATTCTTCGCTATGTTTAGTATCTTCTAGACTATCTCGTATCTATTAATTATCTTGACTTTGTTTACTAGTCGTAGCGTATCTAGTCTATCTTATAACGCTTATTCGAGGTAGTCGTAGAGGCACGTTTTATAGGCTATATAGAAGATCGACTAGGTATACTATTATATATCGGTAGCGATTTACTCGAGGTTAGATAGCCGGCCGCCCCCTCTACGTTAGATCCCGTAGCCGTCGTACCCTCTACTACGGAGAGGGGCGGCGAGGTAAGGACTCGCTACCCTTTATAACCCTAAGCGACCCCCGATTAGAGATATTCTCGAGATGTCCTCTCTCCTTTTCGATACTATTCTTCGCTATATTTAGTATCTTCTAGGCCGTCTCGTATCTATTAATTATCTTAACTTTATTTACCGGTCGTAGCGTATCTAGTCTATCTTATAATACTTATTCGAGGTAGTTATAGAGATACGTTTTGTAGGCTACGTAGAAGATCGACCGGATATACTATTATATATCGGTAGCGATTTACTCGAGGTAAGATCGCTAGCCGTCCCCTCTATATAAGATCCCGTCGCTATCGTACCCTCTACTATAGAGAGGGGCGGCGAGGTAAGGATCCGCTATCCTTTATAACCCTAAGCGATCCCCGATTAGAGATATTCTCGAGATACCCTCTCTCCTTTTCGATACTATTCTTCGCTATATTTAGTATCTTCTAGGCCGTCTCGTATCTATTAATTATCTTGACTTTGTTTACCGGTCGTAGCGTATCTAGTCTATCTTATAACGCTTATTCGAGGTAGTCGTAGAGGTACGTTTTATAGGCTACGTAGAAGATCGACTAGGTATACTATTATATATCGGTAGCGATTTACTCGAGGTAAGATAGCCGGCCGCCCCCTCTACGTAAGATCCTATCGCTATCGTACCCTCTACTACGGAGAGGGATAGCGAGGTAAGGACCCGCTACCCTTTATAACCCTAAGCGATCCCCAATTAGAGATATTCTCGAGATGCCCTCTCTCCTTTTCGATACTATTCTTCGCTATGTTTAGTATCTTCTAGGCCGTCTCGTATCTATTAATTATCTTGACTTTGTTTACTAGTCGTAGCGTATCTAGGCTACTAAGAAGATCGACTAGGTAGACTATTATACGTCGATAGCGATTCGCTCGAGGTAAGATCGCTAGTCGTACCCTCTACGTAAGATCCCTATAGCCGTCGCGCCCTCGGCTATAGGAAGGGACGGCGAGGTAAGGACCGCTATCCTTTACCTCTATCGAACCCTACGCTATATATAAGATATTCTCGAGATACTTCCTTCCTCTTCGATCCTCTTCTTCGCTATATTTAGGTCCTTCTTCTAGACCGTCTCGGATCTATAGATAATCTTAACCTTGTTTACTAGTCGCCGCGTATCTAGTCTATCTTTTAATCCTCGTTCGAGGCCGTCATTTAGGCATATTTAGTAGGCTTCGTAGAAGAGCTCTATACCTTTCTACTATACGAAGTCGACGACCTCTTCTTTCCTCTAGCTAGCTACTACCTTATCGCTAGGGAGCTCGATAAACATAAGATCTATAGTAGACTTACTCCGTAATATAGGTTCGATTATATAGGACTTACTATTATCTATTAAGTCTATAATAGGAGGCGCTACCCCTATAGTCGGACCCTATAGTCGAGACTATCGAGGGACCGATACGTTATAGCGCGGCTCCTTCCTTGCTCGAGGTCTATCCTCGGGACTATCTTAAGGCGCGGCGGACGATCTAGTATCCTCGCTATCGCTATCTCTAATTATGAATTAGGTATCGATTCTTCGTCTAGCTATCTAGAAAGATAATCCTATAGAGATAGTTCAAGTCTATATACTTACTTCGGTAGAGTAGCGTCTCGATACGACGTCTAAGAAGGTAGGAATAAGTCGGAGAAGAATAGGGTTAAAAGCGGAAGAGAGTTAGTAGCTAAAGCTAGTCGTATTCGCGAGTACGACTTATATATAGTACTCGAAGAGAGGATATTCCTATCGTAAGTATGCGAGCTATCTTGTCCTAATATAAGCGATCTAGTTATCTTACTAGCGCTAAGATTTCTCCCTACCCTTTCCGCTAGTAGGCTCTAAATAGCGAATAGAGGGAAGGATATAGGAGCGGAGCGGAAGGGAGGCGGAGCTACTCTAATACTATTTATTAGTCTTCCCTTTCCTTCCTTTCTCCCTCGATCCGAAGAGGATATAATTTTAATCCGGGTTTTTATAGAATATTAAATATAAAGTCGATAACGAAGATATCGGTCTCCTAATCGATCGAGCTAAGAAGCCTCCTTTAAACCGATATCGCTATTTTTTCCTTCCTAGAAGCCTCTAGGCAACGCTAGGCTCGCTCCGGTACGAGCGGATTAGTAAGCTTACCGGCGCCAAGACTTACCCTAACCCTAACCCTAGGGCCCTCGCGTATAGCCTTAATCTATAGATCCTCCCGATCGAGATATAATATCTTCTACTATCCGTTAGCTAACTAGAGGTCGCGCTATACTAGGGTACTACCTATCTACCTAAACGCGCGGCGAGGCTCGTTACGGATCTCTATAACCTTCTCGCCTATAGACGTCTCGACTATATAGCCTAGTATAGAGGGCAATATCGCATCGATAGCGATCCTATTAGGGGACGTAGTCTAGGAGGCGCTAATAATCTAAAGATCTAAGTTAAAGAGCGAAATAAATTAGGTCGAGTAAATCGGTATAGTAGCGATCTTAATAGGATAGACTACGAAGAAGAAAAGAAGGAAGCCTTAGAGAGAGATCCTTCCTCTAAATACTCTACGTCGCGCTTGCCTTTACTTATCCGAGATAGGTTAGTCTACTTATTTGCTACCTAGGATCCTTTTACTAAAGGAATCCTATCTTGCCTATCGCTCTCTATACGCGTATCTATGTTCTACTTATCTATACTATTCTAAATCGTCTTATTTGGTATAGATCTATCTATTAGTTATATAGATATACTTTGTCCGAAGTCCTAGCTAGAGGGGAGGTCTAGCTTTAGTATAGTATGTCTAGCCTAGGCGCTAAGACAAACTCGTCTAGACGTTATCCTATAGTATAGAGGCTACTATTAGCTAGTTTTACATAATAACTAGGATTCCTCGATAGCTACTATAATAGATCCAAGCCTACGAGACTACCGTCGCATTAGATACATCGACTATAATAGTTTATATTTAGGACGTACTAGCGATATTATAGCAATAGATACCTTGCTCTCCCTCGACCTACGCTACGAATCCTTTCGGCCTAAGACTAGCTCGGATACCGGCCGTAGAACGGGTTCCGTAGGGCGACGTTATAATAACTTATCCGATAGTAATACTAAGTATTACCGGGTAATAACTTATTCCTCGCGCTAGGAAACCTTCGACTTCGTATAGGCGAGGGAGGATACTCGCGGTCTCGATCTAAGGGATACTCTAGCCTTAGGTATACGATCTCTCCCCTAGTAGCTCTACGCCGGGCTACCTACTACGCCCCTAGCGTTAGACCTCTATAGCTACTATGCCCTCGACTACGGAGAGGGGCGGCGAGGTAAGTACCTACTACCCTTTACCTCTATCCTACCCGACGCCCTATTTCGCTCTTCCGAGTCGCTAGTCGATAGGATAAATAGAACCCTACTTATATTTCGTTTATTAAGACTCCGAAGGAAGTATAGGTAGCGTATTCTCGAGATTCTCTTTCTCCTTTTCGATACTATTCTTCGCTATATTAAGCTCCTTCTAGACCGTCTCGTATCTATTTATAATCTTTACTTTAATTACCGGTCGCGGCGTATCTCGTCTATCTTTTAACCTCCCTTCGAGGCTATTGTAGAGGTACGTTTTGTAGGCTTCGTAGAAGAGCGACTAGGTATACTATTATCCGTCGGTAGCGATTTACTCTAGGTAAGATAGCCGGCCGCGCCCTCTACGTAGGACCTCTCTCCCTATCGCGCCCTTAACTATAGAGAGGGGCGAAGAGGTAAGTATCTACTACCCTTTACCTCTATCTAACCCTACGCCCTATCTCGCTCTTCCGAGTCGCTAGTCGATAGGATAAATAAAACCCCGTTTATATTTCGTTTATTAAGACTCCGAAGGAAGGATAGGTAGCGTATTCTCGAGATTCTCTTTCTCCTTTTCGATACTATTCTTCGCTATATTAAGCTCCTTCTAGATCGTCTTATATCTATTAATAATCTTAACTTTAATAGCTAGTCGTAGCCGGCCTAGTCTATCTTTTAGCCCCTATTCGAGGTTATCGTTTTAGCGCGCTTTGTAGGCTTTATAGAAGCTAGACTTCGTTTCCTAATTAGAGCGTATCTAGTCTATCCTTTAACGCTCGGTCTAGGTTTACTACCTTTCTACTTTACGAAGTCGAGGACCTCTTCTCCTTTTATCCGGCTAACCCCGACCTTGTTACTAGGGAGCTCGATAAATATAAGATCTATAGAGGATAAGGTCCGTAATATACGGTACTTAGGGTAACCCGCGAGGTCCCTAATAGGAGGCGCTAGACCCTATAGTCGAGACTATCGTAGGACCGATACCTTACGGCGCGGCTCCTTCCTTGTAAGAACCTATCCTTAGGACTATCTTAAGGCGTAGTAGATAATCCGGCATCCTCGCCGTCGCTATCTTCGATTATAAATTAGGTATCGATTCTTCGTAGAGCTATCCTAAACGATAACTCTATAGATATAGTTTATATCTATATCCTTACTTTAGTCGAATAGTGTCTTAATCCGGCGTCTTAGATCGGGTTCGGGTTTACGTAATAATAACTTATCTAACGGTAATACCGAGCGACCCTAGGTAATAACTAATTACTTATACTAGGAAACATTCTACTTCGTATAGGCGAGTAGGGGATACTCGTAGTCCCGATCGGAGGGATACTCTATCCTCGGGCATATAGCTACCGACGACGCCCCTAGCGTTAGACCTCCGTAGCTATCGCGCCCTCGACTAGGGAGAGGGCCGGCAAGGTAAGAACCCGCTATCCTTTATCTCGGTTATGCCCTATAAGGAGTACTAAGGACGGGCGCGAGATAGACTAATCCGATATAGAGAAATTACCTATTAAGACGGCCGACTACGTCCCTAGTATTAGACCTCCGTAGCCGTTGCGTCCCTAACTAGGGAGAGGGCTAGCGAGGTAAGAACCCGCTACCCTTTACCTCGGTCGTATCCTATTAGGAGTACCGAGGGTAGGCGCGAGATAGACCGATCCGATATCGAGAAATTACCTATACCGATCTCGGTAGTAGAGCTAGAGGTATAGCTAGCGGCGCCGAGCTAGTAGGCCTAAACTAGAAGATACTAACCCGAAATAATCGATAGCTCTAGGTAACGTAGCTAACTACGCCCCTAGCGTTAGACCTCTATAGCTGCCGCGCCCTCGACTATAGAGAGGGATAGGGAGGTAAGAATCCGCTATCCTTTACCTCTACTAAACCCTACGCCCTATTTCCCCCTTCCGAGTCGCTATTCGATAGGATAAATAAAATCGTATTTAAATTTCGTTTATAAGGGAATATAGGTAAGATACTCTTTCTCCTTCTCGATACTATTCTTCGCTATATTTAGCTCCTTCTAGACTATCTCGGATCTATCGATAATCCTAACGTTGTTTACCGGTCGCGGTATATCTAGTCTATCTTTTAACGCTTAGTCGAGGTCGTCGTTAAGGGACACTATATAGGCCTCGTAGAAGACCTCTATACCTTTCCGCTATACGAAGTCGAGGACCTCTTCTTCTTTTATCTAGCCGATTCCTACCTAGTCGGTAGAGATATTCGATTACGCGGTCCTTACTATAATCCGTCAAGTCTACGAGTAGGGGCGCTAGATCCTATAGGCGAGACTATCGAGAGACCGATACCTTATAGCGTAGCTCCTTCCTCGACTATCCCGAGGCGTAGTAGATAATCTAGTATCCTCGCCGTCGCCGTCTTCGATTATGAATCGGGCGCCGATTCTATATCGAGCTATCCCGAAAGATAACCTAATAGATATAGTTCAAGTC
Organism: Pseudocercospora musae; assembly: GCA_001578225.1. Classification (NCBI taxonomy): domain Eukaryota; kingdom Fungi; phylum Ascomycota; class Dothideomycetes; order Mycosphaerellales; family Mycosphaerellaceae; genus Pseudocercospora; species Pseudocercospora musae. The sequence continues at coordinate 13,480 of LFZO01000193.1, read as the reverse complement.
TATATACTAGCTTCGGTAGAATAGTGTCTTAATCCTACGTCTAGGATAGGGTTTCTATAATATAGCTCGGATACTAGCCATAGAACGGACTCTATAGGGCGACGTTATAATAACTTATCCGACGGTAATACTAAGCGTTACTAGGTAATAACTAATTACTCGTACTAGGAAACATTCTACCTCGTATAGGCGATCTTCGTATAGACCTATAATTCTAAATATCTTCCTATTAGCCTCTCTATCCCTCGAGGCGCTTTAGGTATTCTAATTATAATAAACTCCCTAACCCTAACCCTTGCTCTATTATAGTCCGTCTTATCTTCTCGTCTTTTCTAGGTATCTATTAATGCCTCGAATCTCCTAGAAGCTAAACTATCGATCGTCGTTAAGGTCCTCCTATAGTATATCTTTAGTATAAGCTATTCGATATATCTAGAATAGCGTATCGGAGAGGCATCGACCGGAGTAGAACGNCGCTAGGAAATATTCTACCTCGTATAGGCGATCTTCGTATAGACCTATAATTCTAAATATCTTCCTATTAGCCTCTCTATCCCTCGAGGCGCTTTAGGTATTCTAATTATAATAAACTCCCTAACCCTAACCCTTGCTCTATTATAGTCCGTCTTATCTTCTCGTCTTTTCTAGGTATCTATTAATGCCTCGAATCTCCTAGAAGCTAAACTATCGATCGTCGTTAAGGTCCTCCTATAGTATATCTTTAGTATAAGCTATTCGATATATCTAGAATAGCGTATCGGAGAGGCATCGACCGGAGTAGAACGGGCCGGATATATACTAAATATAGTACGCGGGCTAGCTATTACTAGGTACGTTCCCGAAGTAGATAGCGCGGACCTTGCGCTTCTCCTTAAGAGCCTAGAGGAAAGTCTATTATATATAGAGTAGGAATATATTAGCGGGCTTAGGTCTAATAGTGCCTTCTTTAGCCGCGTAGTTATAGATAAGGAGGTAGTATCCTTACTTACGTAGGAGCTATACGACCGCAATGGCCTAAGTATACTATACGTCCTAGTTATACTACTCCCGCCTCCCGATAGGATATATAGTAGCCGTAGTAGAGAGTGCGATCCTTACGGTTAGTATACTACCGTCTAGTCTCTTTATTTTCGTCCGGATAAAGCCTTTAAAAGTATCGTCTATACTACTATTAAAATCCCCCTTCTACTTCCCTATAGCGAAGCTAATATTACGTAGATAAATATAGATATACTTATTCCTATACCGCTACCGGACTTCTTCCTAAATCCGAGTAAGGAATCTATCGAGAGCCGGGATCGCGGTAAGGGTCTCGGCGTCGGTCTAGCGATAGTCTCGCTAGATCTACCGGTAGGTTAAGCTAGGTAAGAAGAGGAAGGCGTATAGGAAGGAGCGGGTACCTTCTACCTATAGCGGTAGCGCTAATTGTAGAACGGGTATATTAGTCGGCGCTCGTAGTAGTATACGCTAGATCGCGGGCATATAGCCTCCTTTTAGATCCTATCTACTAACCCTAAGCTTCCTATAACTCGTACGTTTACTATACGAACCCCTATAAAACAATGTCTATCCTATAGCGTATTTCGATACGATATAGGATCCGTTAAGAAATTTTTAGTATAGTATCTATATACTATATTACCGGCCTCTCGGCGCTAAGGCTCGTAGCCTTGCCCGATTAGCTAGATTTAACTTTACTCTAGACTAGTAGACGTCTATCGAGCGGTAGAAATAACGTTCGGTATATCGTTTCCTACGTATATACTCGATCGTCTTTATATATATCGGAGTAGTAGTAATCGCGCCGAATCGATAGTCTCGTCTCTTTCGTATACCTTCTACTTTCCTCGCTCTCTATCCCTCTTATAATAGAGGATAGGGTAGAAGATAGGTAGTTCGAATAAGTTCGGCCTCTTAGTATAAGGAGGGACTAAGGATTCTCGTAATGAAATATAGGAGAAGTACGTACGCGCGGCTAGAGGAGGGACTAAGGCTTCTCGTAATTATATAGCGCTTTAGAGAAGTACGTACTCTAAGCTATAGAGTTAAGGAATTAAACCCTCTACCCTAAACCAAACTCTCTAACCTAATCCGAAACCCTTACCGCTTCGAACTCTTAAGTATAGACTATATAGTAACCGAGTATAAAGGCTATAGTCGGATAACGTCTCTAGTTAGTATCGTCTAAAACGTCGTCTACGAGACTCCGCCGTACAAGGTTAATAGCGTAGGTAGTCGGTAAGCCTCCGAGACTAGTAGGAGTAGCCTCTTACTAGATCGTAGTATCCGCGTTACCCCTCCGAAGCTTACGCGCTATATGAATCTCGGAGGTAGTATAACCGGAGTAAGTAGCCGTTTCGTTAATAGGATTATTCGTATAACCTTAGGGCGACAAGTCGAAGGTACTAAGGAACCGGCCTAGTATACTACTACTATCTATAATAATTTAGCGCAAATCGTTCTAGAGACGGGTACGCTTCCCTTCGGCTAATATAATTACCCTTTCGTCCTCCCTTTACGTCGTAGCTATCGTCTATTCTTCTAACTTGCCCTACCTACTATTAGGACTAACTAAGCGCTAGCTAGTAACGATCGTATTATAAGGTATATCCTAGATATACCGACTAGGCGAAGGAGCGTCGAAATAAACTATAAGACGACCCCTTAGCGCGAGTAGTGTCTAGAGATAAGTAATAACGAGAGGGCGACTATCGGGCTTAAAGTAGTTAAGGGCGAAGTAGACGAGTACGACGTCGAATTCCTCCTCGTAGGTAGCGAAAGCCTTAACCTTAGTAGGGATACTAGCCTTACGAATATCGCCTTCCTAGTAGTAATCCCTATATAGTTCTAGGAAGCGGCGGTAAAGCTCGGCGTCTATCTACGCGAGTAGCGCGCCGCTCTTATTAGTAAAGAATATAGGAGGGTTCTTTCTACCGAGGACTTCGTAGACGAGTAAACTAGCGAGACTAGGTCTATACGCGACGTCGAGTATACTCTCGCTAGGCTAAATGTCTACGAGCCTTACTATACGCTAGTAGGACTCCGCTCTAGGCTATACTTCCTCTATATAGGTCTATATAGTATTCTAGATATCGTAGTAGCCGTTTCGCGCTAGCCGTACGCTACTATAGATACCGGCCTAAAGGATTATATCGTTAACGGTTAGTATATAGTTAACGGTCCGCGCTATAGGCAAATAGGTCTATAGTTTAGGCGAATAGATCCGTAACGCTATTATAAGGGCTCCTCGCGAGAGAGTTAGTAGATTAGGAATACTCTAGATAGAAGTATACTTATAGATCGTAACCGAAGTCTCGAAGCGTAGAAGATTCTTAAGAGGATATTATCGCTTAAAGAATAGTAGGAAGAGGTCTCGGAGAGGGCGAATAGTAACGGACTATACTCGAGGTTAGTTAGTAGTAGTAGAAAGGAGAGAGGGTTTACAATCGAGGGTAGGGTTCCTTAAGAATACTTATAGTTAGCTCGAGCGCCCGATAAGTAAGGGGAGCTACGAGGTAGTAGCGGCTATATAACGTAAAGGTCGCGTAGTAAGGGGATAAGTAAAGGATCTAGGAGTAGGCGCTACGAGGTAGCGGTAGCGGTATAACGTAAAGGCTAGGCGGTTAGGGGATAAGCGAAGGATCTAGGGGTAGGCGCTCTAGGATAGTAGTAGCGGGCTAACGTAAAGGTCGCGTAGTAAGGGAATAAGTAAAGTATCTAGGAGTAGGCGCTACGAGGTAGCGGCAACGATATAACGTAAAGGCTAGGTAGTTAGGGAACAAGCGAAGGATCTAGGGATAGGCGCTCTAGGATAGTAGTAGTAGTATAACGTAAAGGTCGCGTAGTTAGGGAATAAGTAAAGGATCTAGTCGAAGGGGGGAACTACTAGGCCGGGGCGGTAGTATATCGTAAAGGTCGCGTAGTAAGGGAATAAGTAAAGGATCTAGGAGGAGGCGCTAGTAACGATCTAATCGCGAAAGGCGAGCGGTAAGCTATTCGAGGGATAAGGCTTAAAGGATCTCGTCGAAGGCGCTAGGAATAATCCGAGAGCGGTCGAGGCTCGTAGAAGGCGCTAGCGACGATAAGATAATAGAGGGAGATCCGAGGATAAGGGTAAGGATAAGGGTCGAACCCTAATCCTAATTATATAGTAGGGTTCGTACTAATATCCGTTACTACGATAGGATTAGGGTTACTATCGACGTTGTTATAATTTAACTATACTTAGGTATTATCCTTCCGGTAATTGCCTTCGTTCTACTCCTATAGGACTATAATCCTTAATGTCTTATAGATAGATAGCTCGAGCCGTCTAACCTACCCCGGTCCTCCTTCCCTATAGCTAACTTATTAGTCGGTATAGCTTAGCGATACCGACTAATGACTAAGCTATCCTAGCCGCGCCCCTTCCCTATAATCTCGCTAAGTAGGGGGTAGACGATACGCCGAGATAGCGGTCGGTCGGGAAAGGATCTCTATAGCTTAGTCGAAGCCTCGTTATTCGTAGAGTTTACTATAGCGATCCCGGGCTCTATAATATACGTAGCGCCGTCGATAGCTTATACCTCCTACCTAGCGGCGGCCCTTTTATCGTAGACGAGAAGAGCTTTCTCGTAGGTCTATAGAGTATTAAAACGATTCTCGTAGCGGAGATCGGACCGTATAAGATAATAGTCTTCGCGAGTAAGTACTCTAAAGCTATCCTATCGCTTCTCGTAGGTCTATAGAATACCTCTTCGACTTCTATAGTAGATATCGGACTATATTAGATTATAGTCTCTATAGGTAAGTACTATAAAACTATCCTCTCGCTTTCTCGTAGGTCCGTAGCGCGCCTCTACGACTCCCGTAGCGGATATTATAGTCTCTATAAGGGGAGACGAGAGGGCGCGGTAGTTCTAGATAGGTTTCTACTTCGGGAAGGTAGATAGTATCTCTCGCGAGAGGTCGTACGTATAGAGCTAGTCTCCTAACCCTAACCCTAAACTCCGAGGAAGTATCTACCTAAGATTAATATCCTTAAAACGGCTAAAAATAGGTAGGTCTAAGAAGACTAGCCTCTCTATAGTAGAACTAGACCCTAGAGGTATAAGGAAGTACCGAGGCTTCTCGTAATTTAAGTAGAGGAGAGAGGGATATATTTCTATAAAAAGAACGCTTTTGCGAAGTACGTATTCTAAGCTATAGGATTAAGAAATCAAATCCGAACTCTATAATAGCTAACCCTATTCCTTAACTATAGAGAAAGCTATAACCTCGCCGTTTTCCCTCTTTAAGTATAGACTATATATATGCCGTATATAAAGACTACGGCCTTATGCCTAGTAGGACGTCTAACTCTAAGTCGGGAATACTCGAGGGCGCTATAGAGTACGAAGCGCTACGCTACGTTAAGGTCGCTCGTAGTTAGTAAGCCTCCTAGACTAGTAGGCGTAAGGGTATACTATATTATTATCTAATTCCTATTAACTACGGGGTTCGATAGGTCGTAGGCGATTACGAAATCGCTAGGTATACCGCTACCCTCTATAATAATTCGGCGCAAATCGTTCTAGAGACGGGTATAGTTATCTCCGGTTACGAGAGTCGTCTAGTCGACCTAAGGTAGCGTCGTACCTATCGTCTATTTTCCTAAATCGGCCTAATCGGTATCGCGACCGACTATGCGCTAGCTAGTAGCTATTATATCGTAAGGCTTGCCCTAGCGATTCCGACTAGGTAACGAAGCGTCGAACTAGACGACTATACGACCTCCTAGCGCGAGTAGTATCTAAAGATAAGTAATTACCTAAGGGCGACTATTAAGCTCGAAGTAGTTAAGGAAGAGGTATACTAGGACGACGTCGAACCTATTCTCGTAGTTAGTAAAAGCCTTAATCGTAGCGGAGGCATTTACCTTCTAAATATTGCCTTACTAGTAGTAATAGCTACGTAGTTCCGGGAAGCGGTAGTAAAGCTCGTAGTCTACTATAGCGAGTAGCGCGCCGCTTGCATTAGTAAAGAATACGGGAGGGTTCTTTCTACTAAGGACTTCGTAGACAAGTAAGCTAGCGAGACTAAGTCTATACGTAACGTCGAGTATACTCTCGCTAGGCTAAATGTCTACGAGCCTTACTATACGCTAGTAGGACTCTACTCCGTTCTAGTATTCTTCTATAGAGCGCGTAGTATCCTAGTATTCGTCTATAAAGCGTAAGGTAGAGCTAGGAGTAGTATAGGGTTCGGTAGTTAGCTTCGTCTTATAGTAATAGTATTCCTAAAGTATTATATAGTTAACGGTCTACGCGATAGGTAAACTAGACGGTGCCGCCATAGTAAGGGCTCCTAAGGAGAGGGTTAGCGGACCGGAAATACTCTATAGGAGGTCTAGATAGAAGTATACTTACTAATCGTAACTAGGGTCTAGAAGAGATACTAGGTAGGGAGCGCTAAAGGCTCTAAAGAGGATATAATAGTATAGAGGCTAGAAGAATAATCGGAAGAGTTGTCTTAGAGGACTAATCGTAACTAACTATACTTAAGGTTAGTTAGTAGTAGTAGAAAGGAGAGAGGGTTAATAATCGAGGTTAAGGTTCCTTAAGAGTACTTATAGTTAGCTTAAGCGTCCGACAAGTAAGGGAAGCTACGAGGTAGTAGCGGCTATATAACGTAAAGGTCGCGCGGTAAGGGAATAAGTAAAGGATCTAGGAGTAGGCGCTACGAGGTAGTAGTAACGGTATAACGTAAAGGCTAGGCGGTTAGGGAACAAGCGAAGGATCTAGGGATAGGCGCTCCGGGATAGCGGCGGCGATATAATGTAAAGGTCGCGTAGTCGAGGGATAAGTAAAGGATCTAGTCGAAGGGAGGAACTACTAGGCCGGGATAGCGGTATATCGTAAAGATCGCGTAGTAAGGGAATAAGTAAAGGATCTAGTCGAAGGCGCTAGCGACGATCCGATAGCTCTCGAGGCTTGCGGAAGGCGCTCGCGATAATGAGATAATAGATAGAGATACTAGGGTTAGGGCTAGGGTTAGGGTCGAACCCTAACCCTTATTATATAGTAGGGTTCGTTCTAATATCTATAGTAACTATTACTATCGACGTTGTTATAATAGACTAATTTAACCGTACTTAGCTATTATAGTTCTTCTAGTAATAGGCTCCGTTTACTCCCTTAGAACTATTATCCGTAATGTCTTATAGATAGATAGCTCGAGCTCTCCGACCTATCCTAGTCCTCCTCCCCCTATAGCTAACTTATCTATCGATATTGCTTAGCGATACTAACCGATAACTAAGCCGTCCTAGTCCCGGTTCTCCCCTAGTAGCTCTACGCTAGGATACCGACTACGCCCCTAGTATAAGATATCTATAGCCGCCGAGCCCCTAACTATAGAGAGGGATAGGGAGGTAAGTACCGGCCTCCCTTTACCTCGGTCGAACCCTATAAGGAGTACCTAGGGTAGGCGCGAGGTAGACCGATATAATATAGTAGGTACTACTAGCGGCGCCGAGCTAGTAGGCCTAAAGCTAAAGATACTATACTAGCGACGATCGACGACTCTATATAAGGCCGCTAACTACGCCCCTAGTATTAGACCTCTATAGCCGTCGCGCCCTCTACTATAGAGAGGAACGGCGAGGTAAGAACCTACTATCCTTTACTATAGTCGAATCCTATAAGGAGTGCCTAGGGTAGGCGCGAGATAGACCGATCCGATATTAAGAAATTATCTATACCGATCTCGGTAGTAGAGCTAGGGACACTACTAGCGGCGCCTAGCTAGTAGGCCTAAAGCTAAAGATACTATAGTAGTAACGATCGACGACTCTACGTAAGGCTACTAACTATGCCCCTAGCGTTAGACCTTTATAGCCGTTACGCCCTCTACTATAGAGAGGGATAGCGAGGTAAGAACCTACTATCCTTTACTATAGTCGAACCCTATAAGGAGTACCTAGGGTAGGCGCGAGATAGACCGATCCGATATCGAGAAATTACCTATACCGATCTCGGTAGTAGAGCTAGGGGCACTACTAGCGGCGCCTAGCTAGTAGGCCTAAAGCTAAAGATACTATAGTAGCGACGATCGACGACTCTATATAAGGCTACCGACTACGTCCCTAGTATTAGACCTCTATAGCTATCGCGCCCTCTACTATAGAGAGGAATAGCGAGGTAAGAATCTACTATCCTTTACCTCGGTCGAACCCTATAAGGAGTACCTAGGATAGACGCGAGGTAGACCGATCCGATACGTAAGGTACTACTAGCGATACCGAGCTAGTAGGCCTTAAGCTAAAGATACTATACTAGCGACGATCGACGACTCTACGTAAGGCGGCTAGCTACGCCCCTAGCGTTAGACCTCTATAGCTATTACGCCCTCGATTATAGAGAGGGGCGATAGGGTAAGAATCCGCTATCCTTTACCTTAGCCGAATCCTACTTAGCTTAAGCTCTCTAACCTATCCTAGTCCTTCCCCCTATAGCTAACTTATTAGGCGGTATAGCTTAGCGTTACTAACTAATAACTAAGCCGTCCGGATCCGGTCCTTTCCTACTATCCTAGCCGCGCTCCTCTCCTAGAATCTCCCTAAGTAGGGGGCTAACGGTACGCCGAGATAGTAGTCGGGATCGGACGGGGGCCCCTACGATAGCGGTCGGGCTAGTCGGTTAGGGTATTAGTTAGTAGGTATAGTAGTCGGTTAGGGGATAGTTAGTAGATACGGTCGGGGATTAGGGCGGTTAGTTAGGGAAGGATCTCTATAGCTTAATCGGAGCCTCGTTATTTATAGAGTTTATAGCGATCCCGGGCCCTACGACGTACGTAGCGCTATCGAGGGCTTAACCCTCCTATCTAGTAGCGGCCCTTCCGTAGTAGACGAGTAGAGCTTTCTTGTAGGTCTATCTATAGAGTATCGATACGATTCTCGTAGTAGAGATCGGACTATAGTAGATAATAGTCTCTACTAGTAGGTACTATACCGGGTACTATTAGTATAGAAGAGCTTTCTCGTAGGTCCGTAGGGCGCCTCTACGACTCCTATAGCGGATATCGAATATCGGACTATATAAGATTATCGTCTCTATAAGAGAGAACCCTAAACTATCCTAACGCTTTCTTATAGGTCCGTATAGCGCCTCTACGATTTCCGTAGTAGATATCGGATATTAGACTATATAAGATTATAGTCTCGGCGAGTAAGTACTATAAAACTATCCTTACGCTTTCTCGTAGGTCTATAGGACGTCTTTACGATTCTCGTAGTAGATATTAGACTAGTCTCTAGTACTAGGGCGGTACCGTAGGTACTCTAAGGAAGTATCTAGCTACTCTTAATATCCCTAAAATAGCTAAAAATAGGTATATCTAAACGGTCTACCCTCTCTATCGTAGAAATTAATCCTAAAGGTATAAGGAGGTACCGAGGCTTCTCGTAATTTAATTAGAGGAGAGGGGAGTATATTTCTATAAAAATAACGCTTTTAAGGAGTACGTATTCTAAGCTATAGAGTTAAGAAATTAAGCTCTATAAACTCTAGAATAGCTAGCCCTCCCCCTTAACTATCCCTAAAGCTATAACCTCGCCGTTTTCCCTATTCAAGTATAGACTATATATATACCGTATATAAAGACCTTAGCGTAATACCCTATAGGACGTCTAAGGTTAGATCCGGGATCCTCGAGGACGTCGTAGATCGCGTACCGCCGCGCTATATTAAGGTTATAGGTAGTTAGTAAGCCTCTTAGACCGGTAGGCTTTACCGTTTCCTAGACTATCTTATTCTAGTCTATAAATGGATTCTATAGGTCGTAGGCGGTTACGAACGGGCTAGGTATACCGCTACTATCTATAATAATTCGGTATAAATCGTCCTAGAGATAGATATAGTTACCTCTAGTTACGAGAGTCGTCTAGTCGACCTAAGGTAGCGTCGTCCCTATCGTCTATTTTTCTATCTTGCCCTAATCGGTATCGCGACTAACTATGCGCTAGCCGGTAGCGATTACGTCGTAAGGTTTGCCCTATATATCCTAACTAGGTAACGGAGCGTCGAACTAGATAACTATACGACCTCCTAGCGCGAGTAGTATCCGAAGATAAGCAATTACCTAAGGGCGACTATCGGGCTCGAAATAGTTTAGGAAGAGGTATACTAGGACAACGTCGAAGCTATTCTAGTAGTTAGTAAAAGCCCTAATCGTAGCGGAAGTATTTGCCTTCCGAATATTACCTTACTAGTAGTAATAGCTACGTAGTTCTAGGAAGCGGTAGTAAAGCTTAGTATCTGTCTACGCGAGTAGCGCGCCGCTCGCATTAGTAAAGAATACGGGAGGGTTCTTCCTACCGAGGACTTCGTAGACGAGTAAGCTAGCAAGACTAGGTCCGCTTATAACGTCGAGTATACTCTCGCCTCGCTAAATGCCTACGAGCCTTACTATATACTAGTAGGACTCTACTCCGCTCTAGTATTCCTCTATATACTACGCGGTAGAGCTAGGAGTAGTATAGTAGCTAGTAGTCGGCTTCGTTATATTATAATAGGATTCCTAAAGTATTATATTATTAACGGTCTACGCGATAGGCAAACTAGATAGTACCGCTATTATAAGGGCTCCTAAGGAGAGAGTTAGTAGACCGGAAATGCTCTATAGGAGGTCTAGATAGAAGTATACTTACCGATCGTTACTAGGGTCTAGAAGAGGTAATAGGTAGGGAGCGCTAAAGGTCCTAAAGAGGGTATAATAGTATAAAGGCTAGAAGAATAGTCGGAAGAGTTATCCGAGAGGGCTAACGGTAACTAACTATACTTAAGGTTAGTTAGTAGTAGTAGAAAGAAGAGAGGGTTTATAATCGAGATTAAGGTTCCTAAAGAATAATAGCCGTTAGCTCGAGCGCCCGATAAGTAAGGGGAGCTATAAGGTAGTAGCGGCGGTATAATGTAAAGATTACGTAGTAAGGGGATAAGTAAAGGATCTAGTCGAAGGGGGAAGCTACTAGGCTATAGTAGCGGTATAACGTAAGGATCGCGTAGTAGGGGGATAAGTAAAGGATCTAGTCGAAGGGGGAAGCTACTAGGCTATAGCGGCGGTATAACGTAAGGGTCGCGTAGTAGAGGAATAAGTAAAGGATCTAGTCGAAGGGGAGAACTACTAGGCCGTAGTAGCGATATAACGTAAAGGTTACGTAGTAAGGGGATAAGTAAACTATCTAGTCGAAGGCGCTAGTAACGATCTAATAGTAGTCGAGGCTCGTAGAAGGCGCTAGCGACGATAAGGTTATAGATAGAGATACTAGGGTTAGGGTTAGGGTTAGGGTCGAACCCTAACTATTATTATACGATAGGGTTCGTTCTAATATCCGTTACTACAATAGGGTAACTATTACTATCGACGTTATTATAATAGACCGATTTAACTATACTTAGCTATTATAGTTCTTCTAGTAATTACCTCTATTCTACTCCCTTAGAACTATTATCCTTAATATCTTATAGATAGATAGCTCGAGCTCTCCGACCTACCCTAGTCCTCCCCCCTATAGCTAACTTATTAGTCGGTATTACTTAGCGATACCGACTAATAACTAAGCCGTCCTAGCCCTAGTCCTCCTCCGCTATCTTAGCTACGCTCCTCTCTCCTATAGCTAACTTATTAGTTAGTATAGCTTAGCGATACCGATTAATAACTAAGCCCTCCTAGCCCTAGTCCCTCCCTAGTACTCGCTACGCTCCTTTCCTATAATCTCCCTAAGCGGGGGCGTAGATAGTATACCGAGATAGCGGTTAGTAGTCTATCGGTAGGTAGTAGTAGATTAGTCGATAGATAGTCGGTAGATACGGTTAGGGATCGGGATAGTCGGTTAGTAGTCGGTTAGTAGTCGGTTAGTAGTCGGTTAGTAGTTAGTCGGTAGTCGGTTAGTAGTTAGTTAGTAGTCGGTCGGTAGTCGGTTAGTAGTCGGTTAGTAGTCGGTCGGTAGTCGGTTAGTAGTCGGTTAGTAGTCGGTCGGTAGTCGGTTAGTAGTAGTCGGTAGTCGACTAGTAGGTAGTCGGTAGTTAGCTAGTCGGTTCTATCCTAGTACCCCCTAATCCCCGACTAGGGGGCGGCCGCTACCGGTTATGAGTATAAGGCCCTATAGGCCGTATCTATATCTTCGCTCTAATAGGTTAAAACTACCTTAGGATCTTCGATCGTAAAAGGAAGGTATATCTTCTATAGAATAACCCTTCGTTCTATTAATAGGCCGGTTAGTTAAGTAGTATAATCCTTAGCTATAAAAGATATAGTTACTAGGTACGCTAAGTTAGAGAGTTCCTACTCTTCTAGCTATACTATCCTAGGTATTAAGAACTCTAAGGCCCTATAATCGATAGGATCTAAGAGGTCGTAGGTTCGAATTCTATACCGGTCGTTTTTTTTCCTTCTTTTTTTAGTCTTTCTTTTCTATAATATACTCCTTACTCCGTTAGTTAAGCCCGTTCCTAATCGGGACTAGCTATAGTACTAAGGCTCTATAGCTAGTAGTAGTAGAAGCGGTATAGGACGTATAGTACCGACCGAAATACGTAAATAGAAGGTCGATATTCGGATATATATACCTCTAGTATAATACCGGTTCTAACTATAATAACGATAATTACGTCCCTTAGGCCCTCCTTAGAGATAGCGGATAACTACGAGTACCGCTATTATACTAGACTAGGATAAAGATAAAATATAAGGAATAGACGAGTAGTATACTATAATAGGACTTCTCTTATTTTACTATAACCTTACTATCTTACTATCGCTACGATATAGTCTACTATCCTTAATTATAGTAGATATACTATAGAGTAAATACTAAGGAGAAGAACCGAGTTAGGAGGAGATTAGTATCCGAATAGAGCTAATAACTCTCGAGAGTCGAGTAAGAAGAAATAAGAGATAGAGAACTATACTAAGGATAGTCTAGAAATAAAAGTATAGTAGTAATCCTTATAAGGATAGACTATATTCGCTAAAATATATATCTTATAAGAAGGAGAGCTCTAGGCAAGATACTAATATATATATATATATATATAGATCGATAGATAGATATATAGCTTAGATATCTAAATATATATTATTATTACAAATTCTTATATTACTATACTATTCTACCTACTAGACAAGTAGCTATCTCTATAGCTAAAGGTAAAAGCCCTAAGCCTATAGCCTCCGGTACGAAACCCTTTACCTCCTTCCTAATATAGAGGATTCTACCCCTACCTTTTGTATCTATTTAGGCCGTTAGATATAGAGAGTAGAGATATCTAAACCTTAGTAAATAGTAATAGTAAAAGTAAATAGTAAAATAGTACCGCTTAATTAGCGATAGTAACCCTAACCCTAATCCAATTACTATTTTAAAATCGTATAGTAATAGTAATAGTATTTACGAGTAGTAACTACTATTTTACTATTCCTTCTAATATTTATATACTATTCTACTAGGAGACGCTATTAGTAG